>JBBMEF010024955.1:0-17281 GCA_037832685.1 Sicyos baderoa | reverse complement strand
GAATTTTGAGAGAAAATAAGCTTAAATTTGAAAAACCAAAAACAAGAAACCAAATGGTTATCAAACGGGGCCTCAAAGTTTGGATAGACGTTTGACGTTTCATAGGGTATGGACTAGAATCAAAAGAATTTATGGGGCTAAAAATGGTATTTTAACCTTTATATTATTATAAATGAATTTTCTGTTTTCTGATTAGATATTGGTCAGAGTTGCCTAATGAGTTTGAATAGATATATTAAAATGGTTGCTCCACTTTAGCTGCAACTCAGATACTCCACGTTCGAATAGTGTATTTTCAACTACTTTTCTAGTTACTTTTCTGTCGTGTCTATTATAAATATGAATGGTTTTTATTTTACCAAATTGGATCCTGTTTTTTATGGTATTGGAATCTATATGTTCTAAAGATTTGAATAAATAATCGATAGAGTGGTTTAATTGGTCAAAAAAGACTTCAGGGTACATAAAGATAATGAGTTTGATTCATGATAGTAATCTATCTAATAATTAATTTTCTACGAGATGATTTTCTTTGTCATCCGAAAGCTCGCCCAAACACTGTCAAATAAAGAAAATAAATAAGTAAAATATTTGAGGTTTATTGGAAGGTAACTTTGTTTTTTGTTTTCTATGTTGGTAATTTTAGGTAGCAATTAATATATATTTTAATTTCCAATTTTCTAGATATACTTTTTAAAAACCGATGAAAAGCTTGCTAGTTTATCTTTAATTGAAGTCAAAACGGTAACTTTAAAGTAATAATTTTTTTTTTTTTTAGATTATAAAAATTAGAAGTGGGGAGACTCGAACCCAAGATTTCAAAGTTATTAGATGAACAATTGATGTCGGTTGAATTATTACTCTGTTAGTAGTAATAAATCTATTTTGAAGAATAATATAATATAATTAACATGATCAGAAATTATGAATTTAATTGAACGGGTCAGTGGCTCAATTGATTATCTTGATTGATGTTAATCCATTTCAACTCCATAACCACGTACAGTTCGAATTTGAAGATGGGTATTTGTCCCTCTCCTCCAATATATATTAAAAGAATTATGAATTTAATTTTTCTTATGTAAATTGAAATAATATATAATTATAATTTTCAGATAAAATGAATAGAATTTTAATTAGTTGACAATAGTATTAAAATTGGGTTGCTTTCAGCAGCACACAAATAAAATAAACTCTTATATCAAATACATGTAGTCTAACCACTTTCTTTTAGTTCAATTATGATTTAAATTTGTAACCTCACAAATTAAACATTTTTTTTAATACTATAAAAAGTTTTCTAAAAGAATAACACTCAACTCACTTTTTTTCTTTATGTTAAACATTAAAATCACAACCTCTTAAATATAGACATACATTACTATGTTGAACTCAAATCATACTAAGCTAAATGAGAGTGTAAAGTTTAAATATATATTAAATATGAAGTCAAAAAGAGGTGAACTCCCGTTAAATTTTATAGAGAAACAATTGCATGCTGCCCGACAGCATGCAACCACTTAATTGACTAAATCTTGATCATTTATTATGTTTGTAATTTTGAAAAATAACTATTTAATAAAATAACAAAAATAATAGAAGGTCAAGATTTGACTATAATAGAGGATGCATGCTGCCCGAACCAATTATTTCTCAATATTATATCCGAATAATTATGAAGTTACGAGTTTGAATTTTCCCTCTCTAATGATTGTTGAATTGATACCTAGAATGTTAAAAAAATTATTTAAAAAAATAATAATAATAAATAGGGATGAAGGGGACAAAAAGGAAAAGATAAAGGGTATTTATAGTAATTTAATTCACGACCGGCTGGTAGACATTCATGTCAATGCTGAAAATACACTGTTAATTATTTAATTGCTGATACATATTGGATAAAACAAATCAATTGTCACACGCTGATTAAAATTTAAAAAAATTAAAAATAAAAAATCAATATAATTTAAAGTTTGTTACAAAAAAATAAATAATAATGTTACATTATAGTTTACTATACTTGATTACTATTATTTTTTGTCAAATAAGACCGAGTCGAATAATAATGCTTATATTTCATCGATGATCGTTTGAATTATACAATTTTCAAATTTTATTGTTATAGGAGAAACATTACATTAGTTTAACAATATTTAGAGATCGAATAGGTCAGTTGTGTGATTGGTTATCTAATTTGGTGTTAATCAATTTCTATTTGTCAATTTTTGTAATCAATATTTGTAATATTTTTCTTTCATTTTGTACTAAAAAAACAATATTTAGGGAGAGATTTAAATTTGGAATCTATTGAGTAAAAAATTGCACAAACTATCGATAAGATTTATTGTAATTATACCTTTTAACTTTTAATTTGTTTTGTATGTTTTTTTATTTGATTAAATATTACAATCACACTCCTGAAAATTTTAGTTTGATTTATTTTCAAATCGTGATAAAACAAAATATAACATTCATAAGAGCATTGCAACAATTAGCAATATAAATGAATTAATTGATCAAATAAAAAATCCAATTATAACAAATTCGAGTGAACTTCATTCAAAATATCGGTAATCTGACAATTTCATTATTTGGTAAAAATACAGTTTAATAAGTCACAACTTTGATCCTTAATTATATTTGACTTTCATTTATACGAAAAGTTGTATCTTCGTGGTAGGGTTTGTTTGTGGTCTCCCTAACACATATTCTCAATTCATTATATTCTTTCCTTATTAACAAATACCATCTAGGATGAGTACCCTTTTTCAAAAAAGAGAAAAAGAAACAGCTAGGATGAACTTGGCAAAATTGGAATTACGAACTTGTAGAGTCATTTAACAAAAAATAAAGTATGGATGGCAAATTGGTAAATAAAGAGAGAAAGAGGCGCGATTTGGAGAAGCGTTTCGCAAACCCAGAATAAATCCCCCCACTCACATGTCTACTCTACTCCAACCTCTCACTCTCCTCTGCCCCCAAATTCATTTCCATTTTTTTTTTTTCCTCTGTATGATTGCGAAAACAGGGGAAAAAATTTCCTTCTGAAATCGCAGAGCCAAACAATTTTGGAACAGCGAATGTGACAAGCTCGTTCCCTTTCGATTCTCCTCGCCTTCGTTGAAAATGGGTGTTGCATGAAAAACCCAGTTGCAGTTTCATCTTCGAGCTCGAGATTGTGTTAATGGCGGCCGCAGCCCTGGCCGCAGAGCCGACGCAAGAGGTACTTTCCTGGCTTAAAACCCTTCCCTTGGCCCCTGAATATCACCCCACCTTGGCTGAGTTTCAAGATCCGATTTCATACATTTACAAGATCGAAAAAGAGGCTTCTAAGTTTGGAATCTGTAAAATTGTGCCCCCTGTTCTTCCTTCGCCCAAGAAAACTGTAATTGCCAATTTCAATAAGTCGCTTGCTGCTCGTGCGCCCTGTTCTGGGTTGAGTAATTCCAAGTCTCCGCCCACATTCACCACTCGCCAACAGCAGATCGGGTTTTGCCCTAGGAAAACCCGACCGGTTCAGAAACCGGTGTGGCAGAGCGGCGAGTATTACACGTTTCAGCAATTTGAGGCCAAGGCCAAGGGCTTTGAGAAGAGTTATTTGAGGAAATGTGCTAAGAAAGGAGGGCTTTCGCCTCTGGAAATTGAGACCCTCTATTGGAGGGCTACGTTGGACAAGCCGTTTTCGGTTGAATATGCGAATGATATGCCCGGTTCGGCGTTTGTGCCTGTAAGTGCGAAGATGCTTAGGGAGGCAGGGGAGGGCACTACGCTTGGTGAGACTGCTTGGAACATGAGGGGAGTGTCCAGGGCGAAAGGGTCTCTGTTGAAGTTTATGAAGGAAGAAATTCCGGGAGTTACTTCGCCAATGGTGTATGTTGCTATGATGTTTAGCTGGTTTGCTTGGCATGTTGAAGATCATGATCTGCATAGCTTGAATTACCTGCACATGGGGGCGGGAAAAACATGGTATGGCGTGCCGAGAGATGCCGCTGTGGCGTTTGAGGAGGTTATTAGAGTTCAGGGATATGGAGGAGAAATTAATCCACTGGGTGAGTTGATGGCTTCATTGAAGTAGGGAACTACTAGTCGAAATTTCGCTCATCTTTTAGTTTCAATGGTTATATGAAGAAAAAGAGTACAGAATTCCAACTTCATTAATTTTCATCTGGGTTAATTCTAGTCTATACTTGTCTAGTTAAGTTATTGGAAGATGTTATAGTTGTGCATTTGTTAAGCTGGACTAATGAAAATGAAGATGTGCTTTTAAGCTAATTCATTTTTAACAGACATGCCATTGGATGGAATAGTCCTCTGATCATTATCCATTTCATAACTAGGTTTATATGTTGTCCAAATTTGACTGTTTCATGGGAAAATTGGGCCTTGTTACTTGTCAGACTAATCATATTCATAGGCTCTGTAATTCACTTGAATTTTTAAGTTTAAACTTCTACCAACAGATTGCATGCTCTGTTCCTTGTCCTATCCATCATTGCTTATCATGGATTCATGGTTTTGTTTTCCCTTTTGCATTTACATTGGCGTTATTCCCATAACTGTGTAATTTCTTGTTCAAAATTCTGTTTTGTATTTATAAATTTTGGTTGTCATGGTTGTCCCATTTGCAACTTGTAGTTAAGTTTTGATTGTAAGGTCGCTTGAGGAAGCGGATCGTTATTAACTGTTTCCACTTTTTTCATATATGTTCTATAAGTAGTGCCACTGTCTCTTGTACAAGTCATGTCACCCAATATTTTATTTTAGAGTTGACTTTATCTAATGGATTAAAGTTGTATAGTGGAGTAACCTTGATTTTAATTTGGTCTCAAAATATAGAGTATTTGTTTTGGATTTTATTCATAATCAGCTCATTTTCTTTTTCTCATCTAGTTACTTTTGCTCTTCTTGGTGAGAAGACCACCGTAATGTCAC
The DNA here is from genome assembly GCA_037832685.1 of Sicyos baderoa. Lineage (NCBI taxonomy): Eukaryota > Viridiplantae > Streptophyta > Magnoliopsida > Cucurbitales > Cucurbitaceae > Sicyos > Sicyos baderoa. Next base: position 12,349 of record JBBMEF010024955.1, on the reverse strand, counting down.
CTGAAGTTCTAGTTAGTGCTGGAGTTCCGTGTTGCAGGTAACCGTCTTACTTCACCCAATATTGTAGCCAATATTGCAGTCTGTCTCACCTCTAATTGATTTGCACCAGGTTAGTGCAAAATGCAGGTGAATTTGTCGTCACTTTTCCTCGTGCTTATCATACAGGTTTCAGTCATGGTAAGGTTTCTGTAAGCTTTTAATATACCACCATAGTTTCATGATGCATATGTGATTTATATTTCTTCATTTATGTTTATTTTTGTTTCTTAATACAATCTTCTTCTTAAATGTTTTTTTTGTTGTTATTTAATACTTTCCTCTAGGATTTAACTGTGGGGAGGCAGCCAATATTGCAACTCCAGAATGGTTAACGGTTGCAAAAGATGCTGCAATTCGTAGAGCTTCAATCAATTATCCTCCAATGGTCTCACATTTTCAGTTGCTATATGATCTTGCTCTAAGTTCTAGGTTTGTTTTGCCTTCTATTTATAACATCTATTTAGCTGACATTTTCCTCTCATTTTCAGTCACTTGCTTTCGTTTTTCTTTTATCTTCTTGGAATTAGTTGCAATCTGATCAAATTTAAAATACACGCCATGCTAACATTTGTAATGATTGCTGCATCAAACTTATGTCGCTCTTCGAAGGTTCAAACTCATGTCATTGGGAAATCTTTTGTAAGAAAATGATTTGTTCAGTTTACTAGAATGGCAGCATTTGTTACAAATTCTTCTATCATTATCAATATTGATCTTTTTCTTTTTTTTTTAATATTTTTGTTCCTTCCATTATATGATTTTTCTCACTCACTCATTTTAGCACATCTTATGTTTTAACATACAGAGCACCTCTGTGCACTGGTGCTCAACCAAGAAGTTTGCGACTAAAAGATAAAAGAAGGGGTGAAGGGGAAGCAGTTATAAAAGAGCTATTTGTACAGAATATTGTTGAGAATAACAGCCTGTTGGACACTCTCGGAAGGGGAGCTTCAGTTGTACTTCTTCCCCAAGGTTCTTTAGATTCTATATATTCGAGACTGCGCGTTGGATCCCACTTGAGAGCAAAACCTAAACTTCCTGCTGGTTTTTGCAATTCTAAGGAAGAAGCCAAATCTCCTCAAAGTTTTGATTATGATAATCTCACACTAGAAAACAGCCAGGGAATGAGCCGAGTTAAAGGTTTCTATTCAGCTAGTGGACCATATTCTACTCTGTCTGAGAGAAGCATGGGTAATTTATGTGCTTCAAGTTCTAGGACTTCGAATGGAAACAATGAACGAGGAGGCAGTGTTCATTGCGATGGATTATCAGACCAAAGACTGTTTTCTTGTGTCACGTGTGGTATTTTAAATTTCGCCTGTGTAGCCATCATCCAACCCAACGAGCAAGCTGCTAGGTACCTTATGTCAGCTGACTGTAGCTTCTTTAATGATTGGGTTGTTGGTTCTGGTATAACCAGTGAAGGGATTGCTATAAGAGATGGGCATGCTGTTAGTAATAGTGGTAGGTTTTGTAACTAATCAATGTTCTGCTTGCTGGCATTTTTTAATAACTAATTTTATTGAGGTTCCATTATCTCTTAGAATGCTCATTTAACTACCAATGCAGGAAAAAAAGAAAGGTGTGTCTCTGATGGTTTGTATGACGTCCCGGTCCGGGCTGTCGATCACCAGCTTCCAATAGCAGATCAAAGTTATGAAGCTAATTTTAATACTGAAAAACGGAATGAGACTTCTGCCCTTGGCATGCTGGCATTGGCTTATGGACATTCTTCTGATTCTGAGGAGGATAATGTTTTGGATGCGGATGATGCTAAACTAATGACTTGTTCTTCAGAAGACCAATATCAGTTTGAGAATTCGGGTCTTACTTCTAGTGAATATTGTAAAAACAGTGCAACTTTGAATCATGATCCCTCATCAGTTAACACTGCAGATCAAATGCACTTTCAAGACAATGACTCTGAAGAATTTGAACGAACTAGATTTGATTCCAAAGACTCATTGAATTGTTCTTCTGAGTTTGAAATTGATGGCATAGGTTCAACTCAGAATAATGGCTTGTCAACTAGATATCAAGATTCACATGTGAATGGCAAATCTTCCTTAGACGCTGATTCTGAAAAACCAATGTTTGGAAAGTCTACTGAACCGGTGGAGATTGAGAATATGCCATTTGCTCCAGATATCGACTCCTCTCGGTTGCATGTATTCTGTCTAGAGCATGCCAAAGAAGTGGAACAACAACTTCGCCCAATTGGAGGAGTGCATATTCTTTTACTTTGTCATCCAGGTGCAATATTTATTCATTTACTTGTTTTGTGATATAGAATAAATTTATTGAAACCCCTAACTGTTTCACCTCCCTCACCAAAAAAAAAAAAAAAGTAACCATTAATCTTTCTCCGAAAACACATTCGGCTGAACTGTGTTCTGTTATTTTGTTGGCCGTTCAACTTTTTAAGTGGTTTAGTTAGTTTGCTGTTATCTGGAGTATGATAAAAGGGAGTTGTCCTTGTCCCTCCTGGAGTTTTGAGTTTTTTTGGACTTTGGCATTGAGAAGGTTTCTTTTGATGAGACATTCAAAGAAAAGAGCTCCTGTTTCTTTATTCTCGGTTGGAAATATGTAAATATGATTTTGAATCCTCGAGTAGTTTGTTTCTTTGCTGCTAGTTACCGAAAGGGGATTGGGTCTTGGCGCCTTGTTGCATGAGTTTTATGTTTTATAGGTTTCCTTAGAACAATTTTAATCTCTTTGGTACCTTTCTTGAGGCCTCTTGAGAAGGGTTGCTTCTTCTGTGCTGATTTTTGTCATACCATCAAATGAAATGAAGGAATTATCGTTTCTTCTTTTTTTCTTCTTAAAAGATGAGTCACCAAGTTAACTTGTCTCGGGGCCATCTAGAGGTTTAGTCTCAATTGCTGATACTACAACTTTGAACCACGCATCCTCTTATTTTCGTTCATCCATTTTTCATTATAATAGTATTTCATTCTTATTCAAATATAGCAGGTACTTGCATGTAAACACTCATGATTTTACTGTTTCGGATTTGGTTATTGCAGTTTGTTTCTTCTGAATATTATGCCAATCTGGAAATTTTGACTGCATCTAATATCGTCTGCGTCATGGAAATTTTTTCTACAGACTATCCGAAGATGGAGGCAGAAGCAAAATTGGTGGCACAAGAATCAAGTATTGACCATCTGTGGATTGATTCGATGTTCAGAGATGCCAACCAAGATGAAGAAAAGAGGATTCAGTTAGCTTTAGATAGCGAGGACGCAAATCCGGGTAATGGAGATTGGGCTGTAAAGTTGGGAATTAATCTCTTCTATAGTGCCAACCTTAGTCACTCTCCTCTTTATAGTAAGCAGATGGCATACAACTCTGTTATTTATAATGCATTTGGCCGTAGGACTGCTAACTCTTCCGATAAGCCGAAAGTCTATCAAAGGAGGTCTGGCAAGCTGAAAAGGGTAGTTGCAGGTAAATGGTGTGGGAAAGTTTGGATGTCAAATCAAGTTCATCCTTTGCTAACAAAGAGAGATCCTCAAGAAGAAGATGTAGACATCTTTCCTTCATGGACAATGTCGGATGAGAAGATTGATAGGAAACCGGAAACTATCCAGAAAAAGGAGACTGTTACAAGAAAATCCGCTGGCAAGAGAAAAACTACTTATGGGAGCAGGGCGACTAAGAAAGTCGAACCTATGGAGTCGGAGGACATGGTTTCAGATGACTCGGGTGAAGATTGTACTCATCAGCATCACAGGATTCTACAAAACAAGCGATCTAAATTTGTCGAGAGCAATGATGCTATGTCGGATTATTCCGTGGAGGACGATTCTTATAGAAAACAGGGAGTTCCCATCAGCGAGGGAGCTTATTGTGAAACAGAAGATGGCTCTGGTTCAGATGATTCTATCAGAGATCGTCTTAATCAGCAGCACAGAGGGTTCTGTGGATTCAAGCTGCCCAAATGGGGTGAGATTCAACCTTCACTTTCTGATGATTCCTTAGAGCACAATTCTTCTGATCATCGCGGGAAAAAGAGTACAAGCAAGATCGAAAAATATATTGAGAGACAAGATGCCCTTTCGGATGAGTGTTTGGAGAGTCCTCTTAAGCAATACCGAAGAAGGGTTCCGATAAGCAAGCAAACCAAAGTTCTTAAAAAGAATGTCATTTCACATGATATACAGGATGATAGTTTTCTTTGGCATCATCAAAGGACTTCTAGAAGCAAGATGGCCTCTATCGAGAGTGAAGATGCAGTTTCGGAAGACTCCCTCGAAAATAGCTCTCATCAGCATCGGAGTATGCCTCGAAGCAAACCAACCAAACACACTGCAAGGGAAGATGTATTTTCAGATGATCCAGATGAAGATGATAATTCCCTTCTGCCCCATAGAAACATTATAAGAAACGTGCAATCCAAATACAATGATAGAGAAAATACATCAGACGACCAACTCGATGATAGTGCTAGTCTGTGTAGGAGGAGGGTACTCCGAAGTAAGCCGGTTAAGACAGAGACAATATCTCAAATGAAACAAGAGATTCTACGACCTGCGAAGCGGAGAGCCTCTCAAACTACGAAAGATGAATTCTCTCAACCTCTAAAACGTGGAGGCCGCCATACCTTAAAACTAGAGACTCCTCAGCCAGCCAAACAACGTGTCACAAATCAGCGCGGTAAGCAAGCTAAAAGGAAAGGTAAATTGACTGATTTAGAATCAGAGGAAGAGCAATCCGGTGGACCTAGCACGCATCTTAGGAAAAGAAATCCAAAGCCTACTAAACTTTCAGAAGCTAAACTGAAAGATAAAAAACCAGTGGCTAAGAAAAAGGTGAAGAATGCGAAGACTCCAGCAGGCCATAGAGATTCAAAAGCAAGGGATGAAGAATCAGAATATCTTTGTGATATCGAGGGCTGCAATATGAGTTTTCGTTCAAAGCAAGAACTTACCTTGCACAAACGAAACATTTGCCCTGTCAAGGGGTGTGGAAAGAAGTTTTTCTCACACAAGTACCTTGTGCAGCATCGTCGAGTACACATGGACGATCGTCCCCTCAAATGTCCATGGAGGGGCTGCAAGATGACTTTCAAATGGGCATGGGCACGAACAGAGCATATTCGGGTTCACACAGGTGCTCGACCTTATGTTTGTGCCGAACCAGGATGCGGTCAAACATTCAGATTTGTGTCCGATTTCAGTCGTCACAAGCGGAAGACTGGACATTCAACTAAAAAAGGTAGAGGTTAATATTGCGGCAGATGAATGTGTTTTTTTAACATGAATAGTTTTTTTCTGTTGGTCAATTGATGACAGATTTAGGATTTTAGATATAATAGGGATAGGTTTAGAAACATCCCTGTAATTATATTATCATTCTGAGTAACAATCAATTCTGTTGTGCTGTCTGTCTTTATTGGTGTTATTGATTTTCTTTTACCTGAGCAATTGCTTGGATCTTCAAATATTCTTCTCCAATGAATGTAAGATGCTAATCTTGATCTTGGTTGGGGGATGGACATTATTACCTCTTTCTGGGTACTTTGTGCAGTTTTCTTTTGCTTGCATTGATGCAATGGTTTACTTTTTAAGACTGAAATGCTGGTGTTGTACTTTCTGGTTCATCCTTTGGTTTATGATAATTGGACATGATGAAACAATTATGAAATCTAGTTTGACCTATTTTGAAGGTTGCTTTCTCATAAATGGACCACAATATAGTGGATACTTCCACTGTTAACCTGTGTACCTCATGAAAAGTATAGGACTAATACATGGAGAAAATATCATAAGGAGGCATTTAAGAGGAGTAGAATGAGAATAATTATGGGAGAATGAAAATACGTCGAAAAATATGGGGTCAATAGTTATTTTTGTTGGAAATTGAGCGAAGGACTATGGAAGGAATCGTTGTTACCTGTGTGAAGTGCATGAAATAATTATATTAAAACCTTATCTATATTAAAGGTGTAGATAATTATTATGGATAAGACAAAATACATCAAATTACATTCTAAAAAAATTAAACGATTTAACCGTTTGAACCAACCAATTAATTGAACGGTTGTTTTTTACAAAAAAGAGAAAAGGAAAATCGACGGTTCTCAACTAAAGAAAATTGACTGCTCGACTTTGGTGTCATTGTTTTATGGAAAATAGTTATTATGTTAAAACCTTTATCTATATTTAAGGTGTAGATAACGTCATAATGATTATGGTGAAGACAAAATACATAAAATTGCATTCTAAAATAAAATAACCGATTTAACTGTTTAAACCAACCAATTAACTAATCATTTGTCTTTTACAAAAAAAAAAAAAATTCGTCGGTTCTCTTTAAGGAAACTGACCGATCGGCTTTGATGTCAATTTGTATCGAAAATAGATATCAACCGATGAACATCCCTACCGAATAAAATGATGAGGAATCTCGACTTTCTGTCCACCTTTCCATGCCTTATCAAGAGGTTGTTTTTTAGCAATTAAAACACTACTTTAATTATCTTACCAATTTTCAGGTTGTTTTTTCGTTATATATTTCCTTTTTAGTGAGTTTTGATGTATATTTTTTAGAAAAACTGTATTGGATAGTCTAATTTTTCAAAATAATTACAGATTTAGGCAAATTTAAAAATATTTAGTATCCATAGTCAAATATACAATATAAATAATACTCATCATACTCTATTATATATTAATTATTTAGTATAAAAAGTATTACTTTATACCGTATATTTGATTATGATTGCTAAATTTTTAAAAATTTATTTAACGTTGTAAATATTTTATCAATTTGGTCCCTGTTTTTTAATACTTTGTTTAAAAAAATAGTAATTAAAAAAATGTATATATATGTGTTACCAATTTTCAGCTTAAATGCACTATGATTCACACGGCATTTCTTATGGAACCCAAGAGTCTTTTTAAATTTTTTATACTAGTTAATCAATTTTATTTCTGGTAGAAATAAATAATTAAATAAAACTTAAGTGGCTATTGAAAATACCTTTTCAATTATTTTTTTTTAAATTCTTTATTGAAAAACAATTTCCTTTTCTTGAGAAGTTGACAAGAGCTTTAAATATTCTTTGTTCTCTCATTAAAGGGGCAAATTTTTTTCTTCTAAAGTTTTACCTTTACACATATTTAATAGCATTTTACTGAGATTCGTAGGACCTTGAAATTAAAATCATTCTTGTGAAATTAAAGTTTTTTGGTAGCATTTTTATCGAAAAGAACAATGACTTGATGATTTTATTGTTTGGTGGTAATTCAGTTTAACATTCACGAAATTAATCTCAAATTGATATTTTACTCTCATTATTTAAGAACAATGATATTTATTGTAGAGTTTGTGGTCTTCCTCCTCGATTTTGTTTGTTGGTCCCATCTTACTGCACAAAGAAAAAAATTTATAAGATATTGGATTTCTCCTACCACATTATACTTGAAGTAAAAAAGGAACCCCACTATTTTGATTAAAAAAACACCCACTATAATATTGTTGTAATATAAAAAGTCAAAAAAAAGTAATATAAAAAGTCAAAAAAATATATATAACAGTAACAAGTTAATTATGGGTAGTTGAGCCAACAAAAGCATAGCTCTACCGACATCTTATACAACCTACTAATCATGATGTTATCTTCGATCTCTTAATATTTTTGTATAAAAATAATATTTTTTTTTTTTTTTTTTTTTTTTTTTTTTGTGAAATCAACTTTTCTTTGTTTTTAGTTCTCACTAGAGAGAGTGTGAACCCCCAAATTGCTTAAAAAGTTATCTTTCACAATACCCATTTTCTCATGCACTTTATTCTCTGCAGCACCAGCAGGAGAACCAGCTAGGGTTTCTTGGAGCCTCAAATGTGAGGCACAATGGAATCTTCTGAGCCTCTTTCTGAACCACCGCCTTCTGGCTCTCAATCTCCACGCCTCCATGCTTCTTCTGTTCTTCATCCCGCACCATCCGATTCACACCATGATTTGATCCATGCAGAGCTTCGGAATTTGGATTTGAAGGACGAGAGAGAGGAGGCGGCGAAGGATTATGAAGATGGATGGGAGGTTGAGGAGAGTCCCGGTGAAGATGAAGGAAATGCGTTGGAGAGGATCGATAAGAATGATCGATTTAGAAGCTTTGGGAATGAGGATGACGATGAGGAGGTAGATGCCGGCGGCAACGGCTATGGCGATGGCGGTGATGTGGAGAAGAAATGGGGATTTAGGGCAAAAGGCAACCAGTATCCGGTACGGCCCGAGGCTGAGGATTGTGCCTTTTACCTTAAGACTGGGTCTTGCAAGTTTGGATCATTTTGCAAATTCAATCACCCTATGCGAAAGGGAAACCAGGTCTGGTTTTGGCGATCTTATTCATTTGTGTTTAACTGTTCATGTTTGTTTGTTGATTGTAAAATCTCATTTTCCAGTTTTATCTTCAGTTGATAGGTTTTAGTAATTTTTTTGCATGTATGGTTTTTACTTTTTAGACTATTTCAGCTAGCATCTGTTCAAATGGGGTGACAATTGACTTTTATTATTTTCTCTGGAGAAGAAAGTATTCATTAACTAGTCTGCTGGAATGAAGTATATTTCTGCATTAAATTTGTCTATTTGATTTGACTAGAAAAAACTAAAAAAATTCATTGAATAGTTAGAACTACCAAAGAAGAGGGCTAAGTCCATCCTACTGGAGATTGCCTAGGCTAGCCACTCCCATTGCTACTCCATTGAACCAATAAAATTAACTGGAAAGATCACGATATCTTTTTTAATCCGTGTGTCCAACCAACTTATGCTCACCTCGACTATTCTCATGACCATTTGACCCTATACTATTTGGATGTCAAGGAAATTCATAAGAAATTATTTTCTAGATAGGTGGTCAACATGATTGAACTCATAACCTCTTAGATCTTCAAGTTCACACATGCTTTTTAGATGCCAGTAACATATATCATTATCAGCCTGCTGTGTTATGACTATGCTGAGATTTACCTGGTACCAGTGCCTCGGCATTTGCCTTGTTCTATTGGCACAAGGTTAGATTGGATCCGCCATCTTATAATATTTGAAGTGTCCTCACACTTCTGAGAGTCGAACAAAATGATATTTTCGGTTTGTGGTAATCTTCTGGAGACCCATCTGTTACTTTATCACATGCTTGGTCAATCATGTTTTTGGGTATAGCCGAGTAGTTGTTTTTTATTTTATGCTTATGAAACTACTAGTTATTTGATTGCTAGTTAGTTACAGGCTCTTGTTCCCATCTTCTTCTGTCCTATTATTTCTCCCTTCATTCAGTGATTTCTCAATATTTTCCTTGCTTAAATAATCTTGATTTTATTTTCCCATTGTTACTTTTGCTTTTTATGTTTGGATTACATTTTTTTTCTTTTCTTGATGGGTTTTGTTTTGTTTTGTTTAATGTGAAAGGTTGTTTCTGAGAAATTGAAGTATGAGCATGATTCAGCTGGGCAGGCGAGCAAGACAGAATGCAAGGTTTCCCCATTGTGGTTATATGTTCTTTCAAGTATTTTACTACAATTATATGATTTGATGCAGTCCCCTGTTCTGAATTATTCTTATATTCCTTTATAACATAGGTTTCTTTGAATTATTTTGATTTCCCTTGTTTATATGACTGATTACTTGATGATACTTGGGAAGTTTTTATTCTTGATTTCTTTTGTGGTGGTGCCTTATGGTCAAGTATATGAAGACAATGCTTTCAAACAGTTAAAATTTGCAGTCTACTGCAGTTTTTCATGGTTCTTGATGTTGCTTTTTAGTCGATTGCTGAACAGGAATTTTGCACCTCATATGATTTGAGGTTTACTTTATTATAAGTTCAGATGTTTATCCAACTGAAGCCTGGTATGGTCTTTTTTAATTAATAAAACAATGGTAATCATGATGTTTTTTTTGGAGCATATGGTAATCATGATGTTGAAATGTTAACATAGGTTTCCTTCTTTTACTGTACAAGATAGTGAATTATTCATTTTCCTTCATGACATGCATGATTTACTGATATCAGTCTTAACTGTTACACCTCATGAGCCATTTGCAGTTTTACTTAACGACCGAGGGTTGCAAATTTGGAAGAGCCTGCAGATATAACCACACAAGACCCAGAGCATTGGCAAACCCAATTCTAGAGCTGAACTTCCTTGGTCTGCCAATCCGACCAGTTAAGTTCATAACTTAGTCATCGTTTGTTAGTGATTCTCCTCCAAATTTGAATTGTGGATTCTCAATTGTCTTGAAGGATTACTCATCTTTCACCATCAGCTTTTTAGACTGGATTTCTTCTCTTGAGGAGTTTAATGATCTTTTGAATGGCAGGACGAAAAAGAATGCCCCTATTACATGCGTACGGGATCCTGTAAATATGGAGCAAACTGCAGGTTTAATCATCCTGATCCTACAACTGTTGCTGTACCTGAATCTCCTAGGGGATATAATAATACTGGAGGGCCCCTACTAGGTGCATCACAATCACAGATCACATCCTGGACTTCACCAAGAGTGCTGAATGAAACAGCAACATTTGTACCTGCAATTATTTCACCTTCTCAAGACTCAGAATGGAACGCTTACCAGGTACTGTATTGCCTTCATCTCAGATTCTCAGGTTTAAAGGATGTCAGTATCATTTAGTAAATTCCGGTACAAATATTTCGAAAGAAGTTAAAATTTCTGTGACTGCAAATATATTAGATCAGTTTGCAACTTGGGAGTTGGATTGATTTTGTCTGTTTAAGCTTACCTGTTACTTTTCCCTTCACCTCATTTTTTTGTCTGCATCATCTTGGCATTTACAATTTCTTTTTTTTCCTATTATCATCTAATTAAGAATTATGGAGAATTGAAAGAAAAGTAATTCTTGTAGGACTTGTGCCGGGGTGTGCTTTTTATAATATAATTTGGTGTCACTTGTACTTCTCAGCTGACACTTTTCCTCTGTGGTATGTTTATGTTAAGGCTCCCATGTACCCATCAGAAATCAGCTTGCTTCCGCCTCCAGCATATGTCATGAACAATATCGCATCCGAGAAGAATCTATATCTTTCACATCTGCAAATGAAAGACTATCCTGAACGACCTGGTCAACCCGAATGCAGTTACTTTCTAAAGACGGGGGATTGTAAATTTAAATTGCATTGCAAATATCACCATCCAAAGAATCGGAACTCGAAATTATCAGCCTGCACTCTCAATGAAAAAGGCCTGCCTTTGAGACCTGTAAGCAACCCTCTCATTTCCTGGTTGTTTATATTGAAAGAGACCAAAGTGATACGTATTTTTACTGAAAGAGATCAATTACACTCAAATTTAATTATTTTGTTTAGAAGAAATTGTGAATGATTTTACTTTTGTTAATTTTTTATAGTCTATTTTTCTTTTCTTCAGTTTTGGAAAACTAGAGAAGAATAGTTCTTATGATTTTTTTAGTTCACTAACAATTGGATGACTTTATTTTGTTTACTGATTTTTATCCAAATTTTCACGCTATATTCAGGATCAGAACGCATGCACGTATTATAGTAACTACGGCATCTGCAAGTTCGGGCCATCTTGCAAGTTCGACCATCCTATTCTTCCAGCCTCTACAACCGCGAGCGAGCTTCAACAACAACCTCACTATGGCAACTTTACTGGCTCAGAAGGGGCTGAAGTGGGAGCAGGAGCGAGCGGTGCCACGGTTGAGCAGTCTGCCTAAGAAACTTGTGCAGAAGTCTGCTTGATATAGGATTTTTCATGGAACATTTGTTTGTTAAAAGAGTATATCCAACTCGTCTTCCATCGGGTTGAGCTGCCATAAAGCTTTTCGAATGATGGCACTTATTTTCTATAATTTGCGTTGAACAAAGAAAAAAATGTAAATTATATTCCCAAGTTTCTCTCATGTATTGACACTAATACACACGATGGCTATAATCTCTTGTAGCTTTTATGATACAATCTTTTCTGGTGATTTGGATATCAATTTACAGGGTGGTATGTCCTGTGATATTAGTCGAGGTGTGCGAAAGTTGGCCCGAATAGGATATCAACTTATTATTTATAGCTGTAATACAGTCATTTCACAAAGCACAGAAGGATCAATGAGGTTTTGCTTTCAATTTGCTGATAAGCAGAATTTGAGACTATTTCATTGAAAAGCCTCCCCTTTTCATTCTTCCAAATCTTTGTTGCTCTGGCCCCACCTGTTTCAATTGACCCCCAAATCTATATGTATAGTACTTAAAAGGTTAAACTTCCATTTTGGTCCCTCAACTATCATGAAAGTTCCATTTTGGTCCCTGAACTTTCAAAAGTCCAATT
>JBBMEF010024944.1:0-17281 GCA_037832685.1 Sicyos baderoa | reverse complement strand
TTTTAGGTTGGGCTTCACAATATGTGAATATAACCCAACAAAATCAACCCATAGTAACTCATTTATTCATCATCCAATAAATATAAAATAAAGGGAGTATTCAAATGAAATAGTCAAAAGGAAGATATTTTTATGGATAAGATATAGTTTTAAATTTATTATGTTTTCCTTTTCTTTCATAGTGAAGTCATAAAGAACCATGTGGGGTATAGCAATAGAGGAAAGTTAGAGTCCATAAGGAATTCTGATTGGTGGAGAAAATTTGGAGATATATATTCTACGACCCGTTTTCATAACGCATCATAACATAAAGAAAAATAATAATATCTAACTGTATATGAAGTCAAAACAAAGATATTTTATTTCACTTAAAAAAAAAAATATTTTATGTAGGTTGATTTTAGGGAAATTATATTGGATAGTCCAATTTTACAAAATAATTACAGATCTAAGTAAATTTGAAAATATTTAGCATTCATAGTCATATATATAATATAAATAATATTCATCATAGTATTATGTATTAGTTATTTAGTATAAAAAGAACTACTTTATATCGTATATTTGACTATAGTCGCTAAATTTTTCAAATTTGTCTAATGTTATAAATATTTTATCAATTTGGTCTATTCCGGCAAAAATCTCTTGTTTTTATTGTTGTTGTTTTTTTAATAGAAAAAATTGTGGATAAGGAAAGGGACTAGAGTTTTGCACTTTGTTACTTACATTTTTACTTTATTACTTCCACAATAGGATTATTTTTTTTTTTTTAACAATAACAGAAAGAAAGTTGGAGTTTAATTTAAAAATAAAATTTTGTTTTTGTAATCTTATGGGAATTAAATAGCTAAAATTTCATCAGCTACTCTTGTCTAGATGTGATATGAAAACAATAATAACTAAATTAAAACTTTCTCAAAACCATAGATATAAAAAAATAAAAGGATTATCAATATTGTCAACCACCCAAGATTCATTAGAGCGCAAATATATAAAATATCTATTATAATTTTGAAGACAAGCGAGTAGATATTTAAATGAGAATTTGTGTTGTATATCAAATTTTATATTCTTCATTAGAATTATAGCAACTTTTAAAAAATATTGCAAATATAATAACTTTTTTTGATAGACTCTATCAAACACTATTGATCGAGTCTATCAGACACTATTGATGAAGTCTATCAGACAGTATTGATGGACTCCATCAGACACGGTTGATGGAGTCTATCAATCTTATTTTGCTATATTTACAAATATTTTCAAAAAGTTGATATTTACTCAATTTTTTGCTTTATTATAATATACATGCGAATTTCCCAATTTAAATCTCATTTTTATCTTTAATAATTGAAGAGTTTCAAAATTAATACTTGGGTGTGTAAAAATAAGAAAACATATATTATATTATCAACAACAATTCAATATCACAGTCATAAATTTGATTCTATAAATCAATATTTTGCTCTCATAGTGTTTGTACTTTGTTGGTCTCCTCCCACTTTTTAATTGAAAAGAATCAGTTAAATTCATTTTCATATTCATATTTTTTTATGAGAACAATTTGGGTGCACCCCGAGTATCACCTCCACCGTGATACTACCCGTGTGGCACATTTGGTGCCACACATCTCATCTCTTTTTTTACTTTATATTTATTATATAAAAAAATTAAAAAAGAAAAGAAAATGTGTGGCTCTAAATAGGTGGTATCACGGTGGGGTGCTACCCGGAGTGCACCCAAATTACTCTCTTTTTTTATTCAAAATTGAAGAGTTGTGCTCAATCGAGCATTAATTGAGGCATTTGACAGTAATAGGCAACTCAAGATGTGAATTTTGCAAAAAATATGAACAATACCACCAATTATTATTACCCCCATCGTCTCTTCATTCTTCTATAATTTTGGAGATTTTTTCTTTTTTTTGATACAATATTATTGAGGGAGGAGGATTAGAATCTGTAACCTCATGATTACTAAGTAGTAAAAGATGTCAGTACAATTATGCTATTGTGGGCTTTTTTTTGTGGTTACTTGTTCGTGAGTATATTTTCAGTTTAATTTCCAAAATTCATCAAAATTCAACCATTGTTAAATTTATTAAGTCAGCTTATGTTAGGATCTTTCATTTTCATTTTATCTTCTTTTTTAAACAACTTCCTATTTCCTTTTCCATTCTCTCCTTTTTCTTCTCCATAATTTACTTTCTTCTTCTTCATTCTTTTGTTCAAGCTTCATGGGAGGTTATTTTTCGTTTAGATTTTTTTTTTCAGTTCTATATAGGGGTTCGTACGAGTTTGATAACCATGGTTACAGTTATTATAAACCTTTATAGTTAAGGTTTTAATTAGATTTTGTTTTTGTATATAAACAACCAAACTCCACGTATAACCTTACTAATTGAACATATTGTCGATTAATTTAACATTTTATAAGATATGAAACCAAATTAACTAAACTCGACTTGATTGGATATGAAAAACATGTTTAAACCTTGTTAATAATAATTATGACATGGAACACTATAGAAGTACAGAGGAAAGATTATGAATATGCATTTTATGAGAAAGAAAAGCATGTGGTTGATGAGATTAGATTAGATTAGATTAGCAGATAAAAACTATTACAACTTTGAACCTTTTTTTACCATATCCTCCTAAAAGTAAATACTTCTTTACTGTTATTCTCAAACACTACATTCTTTTGTTACCCTTCCAAGTTCATCAAATTTTACCATCTTTCATCCCTTCAAGAAACTTCAATACCTGAAGCATGGAAGGTCTGTTAGCTGGATTTTCAGACAAACAAGCACAAGCAATCTGAAGAGTTTGAAGCATCATATGCTTCGAATCCGCATTCAGTACCGTCGCGTCGAGAACGTCTGCAGCTTGACCCTTCTTGACCTTCTGAAACACCCAACCAACCAGATTTCCACCCTCGATCTCTTTGAAGTCAGGTCCAGTTGGTTCCTTCCCTGTTACCAGTTCCAGCAGAATCACACCGAAGCTATAAACGTCTCCTTTCTTGGTTGACCTCCCGCTCTGTCCGTACTCGGGCGGGATGTAACCAAAGGTTCCAGCAATCTCTGTTGTCACATGAGTCTCACAAGCACTGATCAGTCTTGCCAATCCAAAGTCGGCAACTTTTGGTTCAAAGTCTTCATTGAGGAGTATGTTGCTTGCTTTGACATCTCTATGAATGATGTGGGGGATGAATCCATGGTGAAGAAATGCCAATCCACGGGCTGCGCCTGATGCCACTTTGAAGCGAGTCTCCCAGTTAAGAACTTCGAGAGCACCGGTTCGGTTTCTCAGCCAACGGTCCAAGCTGCAATTCACCATATACTCATAGACAAGAAGCTTCTCCTCCCCAAGTGAGCAGTAGCCAAGTAGTGAAACTAGATTTTGGTGCTTTACTTTGCCTATGGTTTCCATTTCAGCTATAAATTCTCTGTGCCCCTGTGTTTTTGCTTCACTTAGCTTCTTCACAGCAACGATTTTTCCATCAGGCAAAGTGGCCTTGTACACGGTCCCGAATCCGCCATCTCCAATAATGTTTGTTTTACAGAAGTTATTGGTTGCTTCAAGGATATCAACCAAAGTTAATTTCAGAAGGGGTTGCTCGAACATGGCGACATTGATGCTTAAAGGCTCTTTCGACCGGCTGCTGCTTAAGAAATAGAGATTGTGGTTTATGAAACTGTTTAACTTGCTTTCCTCGATATCCTCTGGATCATTATCTCTGTAGCTTCTAAGAATCCGCCTTTGCATGGCGAATGCCACCGTAAGAACGATAAGAACACTTACGATGATAATCCCAGCAATGCTCCAACCATTCAAGACTGCAGATCTCTCTAAGCTTTTGAACTGGCAATTGAAACCCATGATTCTCCCACATAGGTCCTTGTTGCCAACAAGTGAACTTTTGGATATATTCTGGCAAATGCCACTTCTTGGAATTGGCCCTTCCAGACTGTTTTCTGCCAAGTTCAGATAAAGCAAATTGATCAGGCTGCATATTTTCTCAGGAATCTCTCCCGAGAGACTGTTATTCGAGATATCGAAATACTCGAGTTGCATAAGATCCCCAAGATCTGAAGGGATTGGCCCTGTGAACTTATTTCCATGAAGATCCAAGGTTGTCAAGTATGAAAGGTTGCCTAATGTTCGCGGAAGCACGCCCTCGAAATCGTTAGTACTCAAATTCAAAGTCTCAATCTTCCATGTCATGGAACTTGGGAAAAGCTCAACAACCTGACCAGAAAGCATGTTCTCCTGTACATAAAGCCCCACAAGATTCAACATGCTGGATAGGGAAGAAGGAAGATCACCATCCAACTCATTACAACTTAAATCCAAATGAGTTAATGCTTTCAGATCACCAAGAGTTTTTGGAACCAAACCAGATAACTTATTACCAGTTAAGTTCAACTTTACCAAGCTACTCAAATGACTCAAGCTTTCGGGGATCGTTCCCGTGAGGTGATTATTCCCAAGATAAAGGCCTTGGAGCTTGAGAGCGTCGCCGATCTTTGCGGGAATAGGACCGGTAAGCATATTGCTAGACAAATCCAGGGTTGTCAAGTTTGTTAAGTGAGAGAGAGATTTAGGAATTTCTCCTGAAAGTAGATTGTTGTTCAGTAAAAGATCCACCACAACAACACAATTCCCCAGTTCATCAGGTATGGTACCAGTCAATCTATTATGAGACAGATCAAAAACACCATGATGCTGAACAAAGCTCAAATCAGGAATTGTCACCTGCTGAAAATAAGCAGATGGCTTGGAGGGTATTGTTCCAGATAACTCGTTGTGCGAAAGAACAAGGCACTGTAATTCGGCAAGATCTGCAAGTCTTTCCGGTATCGACCCGTTAAGACGGTTGTTTCCTAAGTCCACTGTAGTAAGTGCACTGCAATCTCCAAGCTTAGCCGGAATAGTTCCTTCAAGCAGATTTGAATTCAAATTCAGAACAGAAAGAGCTGTGAGATTACCAATCTCATCTGGTATTCTACCTGTCAACCTATTGTTGCTGAGAACAAGCCTCTGAAGTGAAGCTGCATAACCAATTTCTGATGGGAGATGGCCCTCCAACCGGTTATTAGCAGCAGAAAACTCCATCAAATTAACCGAGTTCCATATACTTCTGGGTAACGAACCGGTAAAATTATTCGAGTCGAGGTTGATTACTAGTAGGGGAAGATCAGAGAAGTACTCTGGTATTGAACCAACAATCTGATTGTCTACCAAAACCAACTGTGTAAGGTTTCTACACAGCACAAACGTGTCGTCGATCGTACCCAAAAGGAAATTACTGTCAAGATCAATCTCCATCAAAGATGCAGCATTACAAATTTCTTTAGGTATTGGACCTGTCAACAAGTTATTACTCAAACTAAGGTGATTAAGCATCAAGCAATTACCAATCTCAGGTGGGATTTCCCCCATAAACCGATTACTCGAGAGTAAAATCGATTCGACATGATCCCATTTGCCAAGCCAGGAAGGTAATGGCCCAGAAAGCTGATTCTTCTCAGCAGAAAATGTCAACATGGGAAGCTCTGAAAGCTCTTGTGGCAACATCCCAGATAGAAAGTTGAATGAAAGCATCAATGTTTTCAAATTTCTGCAGTTCCCAAGCTCAGCTGGAATAGAACCATTAAGCTCAGTGTAAACCAGATCCAATATAGTCAAGTTCTGCAACTCGCCAATCGATTTCGGGATCGAACATCCGAGTGGGTTGTATGAAAGGTCCAATTTGCTCAACGATTTCAACTTTGACAGTTCTTCAGGCAATGGACCAGTTAAAGAACAAGAAGGCGAAAAAAAGTTCTCAAGCAACACAAGATTACCAACTTCCGGCGGCAACACACCGGAAAATTGGTTAATGCCGATATAAAGATCAGTCAAATTCTCTAGATTACCAATTTCCGGCGGGATTGAACCAGAAAACGAGTTGTTCGAAATGTCCAAAGAAGTTAAAGATTTAAGCTCGGTGAAAATGGTCAATGGAAGTGAACCTGATAAGAGATTGTTGCCAAGGTCCAACGATGAAATCCTCGTCAAATTTCCGATACGGGTCGGAACATTTCCGGCGAAGGCATTGCCGGAGAGGTCAAGGGTTTGTAGCAGCTTCAAATTCCCAAGCTCCGGCGGGATTTTCCCGGTGAATAAATTAGTCCCCAACTTGAGATTCTCCAACTGGGTCAACTCAGTGATTCCAATCGGGAACTCGCCGGAAAACTGATTTTGTCCGAGAGACAGCACCGTCAAGCTCCGAAGATGGGAAACCTGAGGTGGGATTGAGCCATAGAAGAAGTTGTTCGAAAGTTCAAGAACAGAGAGGCTCGAAATGTTGAAAAGGGAAGGAGAGATTTGGCCTTGAAGCGAACGAGATGAAACAGAGAGCTCTGTAACTAAACCAAACCGGCAAGAAACTCCGACCCATAAACAGTGAGGAACCGATAAGTTCCATGGAAGATTTCTAGAGGCCTCCAACGAAGCTTTGAACGAAATCAAGCTTTCTCTCTGTGAAATAATCAAATTTCGGTCTAAAACGCCATTAGAGCTCAAAATGCAGAGCTCGAAAAGCAGAGTGAAAATGAGAAAGAACCGTTTGAACTCCATACCCATTTGAAAACTCAGTGTTTTGAACCGAAGCTGCAAACAAGCTCAACTTCCATGGCGGTTTTGAGGGAGAAATTTAAACGAACATTGAAGAAGAAGAAGAAGATTTTGAAGCTTTTAAGCGCCATAGCTATAATGCAAATGGAAGGACTACGGCGAAAAAGAAGCCTTGTCAGTAGGCAGGCGCAGGTCACGTGACTTGAAGGATGGTGTGAGATAACGGCAATTCTGTTTTTTCTTCAACTTTAGACCCTTCAACTTCTAGATATTTATTTTCAGGTCTTTAAGTTTTGAGAAATTACAAAAAATGTCAATCTAAGTCCAAAATTTTCAAGCTTTTCAAAACAAAGCTTTCTTTTTGTCACTTCTCTTCCCCCTTTTTCTATATTCTTTAATCATATTGTGATCAAAATGAAAGCTTTTCAAAACAAAGTTATTTTTTTGTGTATTTGTTTTATGGAATAGGGAATAAAAATGAAAGCTTTTTGGGTTTGTGGGTTTTGCAAATCTTCCCACCATTGTTGGTTGTGGTTTCAAGGCCTAATAGCTTATTCCTATATGGATCTATACTTTTTCCCCTAAGTTGCATTTATTCTAATCTTTTTTGTGAAATTATTGTGGGGAAAGAATCCAAATTGGTCAAAAGGGAACAAAGGTGTGACAATTATTATGTCATCTATAAACTTTCATTTGTGGGTTTTAGGGTTCTACCACCCCCCACCCCTTAGGGCTTTGATTCCTAAAACCAATTTCAAAATATTGTTTTAATGCACTGTTGGATTATTGTTTAATTTATTGCATCAACTTGTTGATTTTTCATGTTTTAGGCACACATACATATATGTGAAAATCATAGTGTGTGATTTTTGCATCTCTAGGATGAATAAGTGACTGAGAATTTCAAACTTATTAATTTGTTTGGATATGAATATAATTAATAACGACAACTAAAGTGAAATATAAAATTTTGTTCACTTATCTTTTTTAATCTCTATGTTTTAGAAGTATATCATAGTCGTGTTCAAATTTGGTCATCTCTCTCTATATATACACTTTTAAACTAATATGACGACCTTAATTTTAGCAAATTTCACAATAAATATTGGTTGATTATAAAAGTACTTTAAATGAAATATAAGTTAAAATACCATTTTGAATTTTGAACTTTTATTTTTATTAAATTTTAAATATTCGTTCGGAGTCCTATATTTTAACCCAAAAAAATAAATGGATATTATAATATACTTTTTTTTTTTTTGTTGTTGATTTTTCTTTAAAAAAGAACTCACTTTTCTATAAAATCTTGTATTAAAACTATTTATAATTATTGAACCAATTTTAATGCATATTAACTTTAAAATTGAATTAATTTTAAGTTTTTTTTTCCTTCTTTTCCTTTTTTTAGTTTAGAGAGTAAATTTGAACTTTATAAAATTGAAGGACAAAATGGAAACAAAATTCAAAATACATAAACCAAAAATGATGTTTTAACCTAAAATATAACGTGTTGTAAACTAGAATATATCGTGTAATAAAAAAAGAAAAATATATCGAAATAGTATTAAATGTATAGCCTGAAAATTTAAAAGGAGTATAATTAGAATTTCAATAATTTATATCAAAATAGTATTTGATAAGAGAAAGTTAGACCAACATTAATTTTCGCATAACTTGAAGAAAAAAAATAATAAATAAACAACCAGATAAAAATCCCCAAATTCAAATTGTTGATAATGGTGATTTTAATCTTCTGAATTTTATATATAAGGTTCATGCATAGTAAATACTAAATAGACATATATGGTAAAATATTGGTTTGATTGTTTAATGCTTTTCCTTTGTTAAAGATTTTGCTTAAAATATAATTGGGTATTGTTCCCTCTTTTTGGGGTGGGGTATTCCAAACAGAGGGCTCAATTGATATATATTAGCATGTATAATGGCATAACAGAGATTATAAAAATAAAAAGAAGTACAATAATTGAAAAACAAATGTGCCATATTAGAAGCATATTGGTACAAAACATTTTTGTCTTTTTTGGTACTTTTTTTGGTACAAAAAAGAAAAATCCTTAACAAAGAAAATAAAGACAATTGAATTATCTTGGTTTTGTTTGGTTATGTTTTTTCTTTCCTCAAGGCATTTATCCCTCAAGTTTTTTTAACCAAAATTTTACCTTTGTTCAACCAAAACATTTGGTAAGATTTTTAATATCAATATAATATTTTATCAAACTTTTGATTCTTTTGTTAGTAGGTAAAAGACTATGTTTGGAATCCACTTCAATAGTTAGTGGATGACACTTCAAATATAATTCTCCTATTAAATTTTATAAATTTAATTTTCTTTATCCAAATAAATATTTTGATCTAATTATAGTGCATACACTCCCTCATTTTGGAATATGGAACAAATTAAAACATATATATTTGGTTGGAAGAAGAATAGCTAGGCTCTATTAAATAATCTTCTTCAACCATCTTCTGGTTTCTACAAAGTCTCATTTATTAAAAAAAGTTTTGCCTCTCCTTAATGGTATCTTAGTGGTTAATCATAATATTAGTTTCATTGGAACTTGTTATTGCTTTTAGGCATAGAAATTTACTTTCTAGATGTCATTGTTTAAATCTTCAACCTTTAATTTTGGTTCAAACCAATAATAATAAAAGTCTCTTTTTTGTTTAAAAAAAAAATATTTTTTCTTTTGGCCTCCTTATACATCCATATGTCACTGTTTAAAACAAACAAATGTAGATCCCTTATGGTTTCAGAAAAAAAATGTAGATCTCTTATCATATTGTTTCTAGGGTGAAATATATATATATATATATATATAGTTTCTTTTTAATTACTATGTAGTGGATTTTTTATGTATAATAAAAATTGGCTACAAAATTGCATTTATAGCACAAAACTGAAAATAATTACACATATACCAAAATTTTGAGTGATTGAACTCAATCGAACTCGATCAATAACTAGTGATCGAACTCAATCAGTTGAGCTCAATCACTTAACAAACTGATTGAGTTTAATCACTAGTTATTGATTGAGTTCGATTAAGTTCAATCACTCAAAATTTTGGTATAAACAAATTTTTGATAAAAATGTGTTATAATGATCGTAGAGAGCCAAGTTGATATACGTAACAAATTTTATTTAATATAAGGGCTGAGAATTTGAACATCTGACTTATGCTAAATTTAGAGCTATACTTAACTTGACATTAACTTTTATATAGATAATCGGTAATTTATTAAGATTTCCTCTTTCAAAATATTAATAAAAAAAACTTGTATAATCGATAAATTTAGTGTTTACAAGTTTTGAAATTTACTTCTGTTCATCAAAATTCTCGATAAAGATAATATGATAAATATCTTTATGAGTTTATTACCGCAGGTTCTAACAGCAATTATCTATTTTAAGAAATGGATTTGATATATTTTTGAAAAAATTACTTTTTTTCTTGATTATTATTAGAAATGAATTTCATGATATTTGAACTCTCCTTATATAAATTCCAATAACACAAAAACAAGTTTTTTTCAAATACTAAAAAAAAAAAAAAGCCTTTTCAAATAAATCATAAAAGAGAAAGAAAAAAAAAAAACATTTACGGAAAGAGAAGTGGTGGCATAAATATCACACACTGAATACAATATGTAACTAAATAAATATATCATACAACTAATACCACTTAACTAAACTAATCTCTAAAAGGTTGGACTTTCAACGATCACCAATTTACAAAACACAATCTATATAACTTACTTATGATCGGACATTGATTTCTAACTAATTAGGAAAAATGGATTGAAGCGAAAAGAAAAAAATGAAAAATAATGGTTGAAATGAATATTTATTTATTTTTTAATCATTTTAAAAATCTTGGTGGTTGTTCCTCCTTGATTCATGAAATGATAGATTCAACATAAATAATTTATTTTTTTTAATTCATTTTTTTATATGGTCTGAAGATAAAGATAAGGGTATAATTGGCAGTGAATTATTTATCTCACTATAGTGATGGTTAGTTTAGATACCTATTTAAACTCAAAAAATAAGCAGATATGCACTTAAAAATTATATAAGAAATAGACATTTATTACTATTTTTCAATAATACAAGAGAGCAAAAAATAGAAAAGGGTTAGTGGGGTGAAGGGAGAACCATCAATTTAGAGTAGAGATGCAGATTTTGTACCCAATTTATAATGAAAAAGAAAATGCAAGGGAAATGCCATTGAACATATGATTTCAAAAATGGAAATAATATCCTAAATATTGAACATATGATTTGGATAAAAATCTCCCCCAACTAATTGTATTCATTTAAACACTAAATTCTTATAATGAGGTTGTGAGTTTAAATCTCCCCAAAATAATATAGAATAAAAAAAAACTTGGATGCACACGCTTTATCACATATATTTTAAATAAATAAAAATTAAATAACGATTTTTAATATACCTAGTGTTAAACTAGATAATTACCAAACAAATGATGTTAATGTCATTTCCGTTACTAAAAATAGTAGTTAGTTAAAGATACGTTTGAGTTTTAATTAATAGAATTTTTAGTTTAAAGTTTTAACCGATTCAATCCTACAAAGTTTGGAACCTTCTAAAGTTAAGAAACCAAATTCGAAACAAAGGTAAATTTTCCCGACAAATACGCAACTTTTAACCCAAGAAAAAACCAATTAAGCAAAAAGTTTTTTTTAATATATATATATATATATTCAACAATTAAGAGTAGATACTGATTGAATACCCAACTCATAATGAAAAATGGAAAGAAATGGCTATCATACATCATTTAAGCATTAAGTTTGAACTTGAAACTTTCTCATTTCTTAATTTATTGACATTTGTTAAATTAATATTTGTAAATGTTTATTTAGGTTAACACGCTTCAACTATTTTTACGAGATATTACTCTACAATATTTTAAATAAATAGTCATGACCATGTATTGTACTTACAATTTTTTAGATTTGTTAATATTATTTTGACCACTAAAGATGGTTTCTAATATTGTAAAAATACCAAATTATAAAAAACTCATTTTAAAAAGGAAACAATGTTTGTGGATTCCAATTAGGAGTAGATACTGATTGAGTACCCAATGAATAAATGAATAAATGAAAATGCAAATAAATATTAAAAAATGTATATAATTAAATTAGGTCAAGTATATAAAGATAGTCAACTAATTAAAATGTGATGTGTAAATAGGTAAACCATTTACACCATTTTATGAATATGAATCCAATCAGGTTGAGAAAAATGAGAAGAACAAGTAAGAGTTTGATTTCGTGGGGTAACAAATCTTAATCAGTTAAGAAATCATTTATTATTGTTTTTATTAACAAAGGGAGAAAAATATAAATTAATAAATTTGACTTCCCATCTTTTTTTTTTTTAATATTATTATTTTTTCTTTTGACAATGTTTAGGCATACTTTTCTAAATGCTGTACTTGCACGCCAATTAGATTTAATAGAGCAAACAAAATTAATTGTTAAGACACATTTAATAACGATTTTTTTTTTTTAATGAAAATTAAGTATACAACTCTGGTTTTTCCCCCTTATTTTGATGTTTATATTTCTAAAATTTAAACTAAAATTTGTTAATTAAAAAAGTAATTACTAGCTACTTTTTAAATTTTATTTAGAATTTAAATACCTTACAAGAATGAAACTCTTTATACAGAATTTGACTCAAACAAGTTATATTTCAAAATCTAAAAATAAAAAATAAAGTTATCAAACAAGATTTTAACTATTAATAATTAATTAATTGTTTTTTCTTTTATATATTGAAAATGTCTCAAGGAATTCACAAATTTTCTATAGAACCTATAAAAAATTGGGGTTAACAAATTTATACCGTTTTCTTTTAATACATCAAAAATGGACTTGAACGCAGGACAAAAATACCCTATAAAAAATTGGGGTTAACAAATTTTTAGGACAAACTTATATTCTTAGAGATGTTGAAGAGATTTTTTTTTCTTCAAAAAAAGTATTTTAAATATGTACAATAAAATGCATAACAATATTTAATATGATTTTTGTTTAATATATTCTCATTTGATAATCATTTTTTTTAAAATGGTATGTATTTATTTATTTTTACTAATTTATGTCCTATCAAATCTCATATTACTTAAGAAAATATTTAAAGATTTAGTAAAATTTTTAAAAAAAAAACTTCTAATTTTTTTTAATAACTATTTAATTTTTTGGTAAGTTTTTTAGTTTTAAAAAAGCATAGATTAGTTTTCTAAAAAATAAATAAAAATTAGATAATAAAATAAGAATTTTTTGAGTAAAATTATTATTTATATACAATTTCTTGGTACCAAAACATCGAAGTCAGAAACTTATATGAAGTATTTTTTTTTTTTTTCATATAAAAAAAAAGTTCATAGGCTGACATGTTCGTTAGTTCATTCAAGTGACATGTTAAACTATGATTTGATTGACTATCAATTACAAACTTGAAGCCTAAAAAAACACACAAACTTGAAGCTGGAGGAGTACTTATTTTCCTTCAGAAAATTTTGTTAGGTTTTTAATAATTGATTTGAAAACTAAAAGAAATTGATGATATAATATAAGATGATCTTAAAATGTAAGGTTCGTTCGATAATCATTTCATTTTTTGTTTTTTCATCTTTAGTTTTTTGTTTTTTGTTTTAAAAAATAAAAACGGTATAAGTTTGATAACTGTTTTTATTTTTATGTTTAAAAAAAAAATGTTCGATAACTGCTTTCTATTTTCAAATATCATATTTCATTTTTATTTTTTTTATTTTTTTTTAGCAGAAATAAAAATTTGTTTTTAAAAGTTTTTTTATCATTCTTTTAATATTTTTAAAATCTTGAAAACAAAAATTAAAATTGATTATCAAATAAATTTGTAATTAAAAAATTAAAAATAAAAATATAGAAAACTAAAAACGATTATAAAAAATAGGGAGCTAAGAGGTTAGAAAGTTTGAATTTCTAAATTTAAATAATGTTTAATTAAATATATTATATTATATATATAATTATATAAAGTAGAACCATTATGTAAATCTAAGAAAAAAAAACCATTATGTATTTATTATTATTTTAAAAAAAATTGAATGGTTAATCAATTCTAAAACTACTTATGGAATCAGGTATTACAATATTCCTAAAACTTAGGTTGAAAATTGATAATAACAGAGATTTGTTGTTGAAAAACCTCGAAGAATTTCTACAAAATGAATTTTTCAAACTAGGCCACAAATTTTCATGTGGTTGAACTAAAACTGGAGGGATTAATAACTAATTTATAGGGGTTTTTCATGAATAACAAAAATGGAGTAAAAAATTGCATCTATAGCACATTTTTATCAAAAATTGGTTTATAGAGAAATTTGAAGTGATTGAGTTTCAATCACTGGTCATTGATTGATGAGCTCAATCACTTAACAAACCGATTGAATACAATCAAATAGTGCTAATTGTGTTGAATCATTTGAAATTTTGATATAAACTAAATTTTTGATAAAAATATGCTATAATTCTAATAGGGGGTCATAAAGTTGCTATATAGTACCAAATTCTCTAATTTATAATATCAATAAGGAAAAAAATATGGATTTTAAGAATTTGAATGTAAAATTTCTATGCTTCTAGATGGAAGCTGTGCAAGTTCGTTTCCTTTTATTAAAAAAAAACGGTGGAAATATGTTTGGATCAATGGTTTTTTTTTTTGTTTTTTTTAGTTGTTTCCATTGTTGGACATATATTTTTTTTTTTTTTAGATTTTTGGACATATATTTTTTAATTGTACTAAAAAAACATCTTTTTAAATTATTGAATTTATTTTTTATTTTTACACTCAAAACACACTTTCACAAGTTACGACTTTTTCAAGTTACCAAAAATTATTCTTTACAAATACTAAAGAAAGAACACTTTTGAAAATAACCACCAATATGGATTTTTTTTTTCTTAACCACATATAGTATATGAAAAATCATATTTCAATATGTATCGATCTCACTTTTATTTTTAGAAAAATTACAAAAAAAAAAAAAAAAAACCCTAAAATTATAAGGTGAAAATTAGTGATTGAAACAAAGTTTAAAAACATGATGAAGAGCCCATAATATATTCGAAGGAGTAGGAAAAAATCAAAGTCAGATTCTTCGGAGCAATTTTTTGGGTGCATTTTTTTGGTGTATATGGCAAGAGCGTAATGCGAGGCTGTTCGAAAACTCTCATATGGCGGTGTCTCCCTCTAATCTTTTGGATAATATCCTCATTCTCATGGCCTCTTGGTGCACCAAAGCTCCATCTTTTTGTAATTATGATATGGCTAGCATAGCTCTAAACTGGAGAGCTTTTTGTACTCATGAACTCTAATTTTGCTTGCTTCTCGCTTGCGCCTTATTAATTTATATATCGTATCTTTCTTCAAAAAAAAAAGGAGTAGGAAAAATAAAGTGTCTCACATTATTAAATTAAAGGAAAGATCTTGGATATATAAAGAGCGGACAATCTATACAACACAACCACGTTGATATAAGACTTTTTGAGTGATGATAAAAAAAAAAAATCATGAGAATTTATATTTAAAGTGGTCAATATCATATAATTAAATATAGAGGTTTGTGGATGTCTATTGCCTCTAATAGAAGAGTCTCGACTCAAAAGAGTTGAAAAACCAAAATGGGTACAAATAAATATCCTATAGCCCGAAAACAACAACCTTCTTTTTAGTACATATATTGGAAAGGAGGGAGACCAACAAACCATACATGAAGGATATTGTTAGTCTCAAATAATATGAATTATCTCTAAAATTCACATTGATAACTAATTCCTAGATAGATAGCCACCTTAGATTAAACCCATCACCTATAACATCCTAAAACTCTATTTGACCACTAGATCTTACCTCATCTATTTTGCTATTATTGTCCTCAAAATTAAAATTTTATTATTAATTTAAAATACCATTTTTTTGCATCAACAATATATTTCTCACATAAAAGCAAATTAAATATAATTATCAATTATATATTAAAAAAAGAAAAACCCTTTGAATTCAACTAGACTTCTTGTATAATCTAGTTACACGTTTGAATCGCCTATTCCAAATATTGTTGAAATAAGATTTAAACCTAATACCCATTATATCCACAAACACCAAAAGGGTGATGAAAGATAAGCCCATCCAGTAAAAAAAAGGTTGTAGATTATCCAAAAAATTGATTAAAGATATGCCAATGGTGAATGAGATAAATAATAATAAATATAATAGATTTTTTTGTATTAGAAAAAATGCGTAAAAGAAAATTGGAAAAAGAAGTTAACTAGGAGAAATGTCGTTTTAAATTAAAACTACAAGTCGAACCATACTCCCTAGGTTTGATTTGAACGTATCACCATGGCCCCCTTAATTAACTTTAAATCACACATATTAGAGAGTAATGGAAATTTAATTAGAGATTGACAACCAAATTAGAACAAAAACCTTCAACAACAACAAAATAACACCAATAAAATAAAATAAAAATAAAAAATAAATGTCGTGTGAAACCAACAAAAGTGACTTACCATCCACAACTTCAAATTACCAACCCATCAGTTTCTTATTCTGTTAATCTTCTCTTATTTTCTCTCTCATTCATTCCTTTATATATATATCTCTTTTTTATCTTACATGCCAAACCTAGCCGACATGGACGACGTCGTTGCAGCTTCCGCCTCTGTCTGCGGGGACGATGCGAAGTCGTGCCCGCGTGGACACTGGCGCCCAGCCGAGGACGAGAAGCTTCGAAACCTCGTTCAGCAGTACGGCCCGCAGAATTGGAACTCTATTGCAGAGAAGCTACAAGGAAGATCAGGTATGTGTTTTCCTGTTTTTGTTTGTGTGCTTGTTTCTTCTTAAAAAAAGTAGTTAGTTTCTGTTAAAATGAAAAAAAGTAGTTAGTTTTTTTTTTAAATCAAGTTTTACATGAGAATTAATTGTTTCTAACCTAAAATTCACTTAAGAAAAACTATTATGCTATTATTAAGTTTTCAGAAAAAAATTGAGTTAAAGCTTTTTAATTTTTTAATTTTTTTTGAGAATAAAATTGAATAATGAATAAGGCATATATATATATATATATTACCGTCTTGCAAATTCTTGGATGAGATTATGTTTTTTTTTTCTAATACAAGAGTATTTGGATGAGATTATGTCCTATATGATATTATTGAAATTCTACTCCTTTTTAAATAGGTTTAAGGTTCATTTGAACATGATGTACTTTTTTCTTTGTTTTTTCATTCTTCTTTTAAATAATCATAATTGTTTGGACCAACTTGCATTTCTTGACAATTGTCATAACATACCGTTTGACCTTACAATATTTTGATGTTAAGAAAACTCATAGGAAACTAAAAATCTCTTAACCAATAGACCAATATTTTGATGTTAAGAAAACTCATAGGAAACTAAAACTCTCTTAACCAATAAACCAATATTTTGATGTTAAGAAAACTCATAAGAAACTAAAACTCTCTTAACCAATAGACCATTTTTTATGGTTATAATTTAACATGGTATCAGAATTAAGAGTCTGTACCATCTTTCCTCTCTAAACAATATTAGTTT
>JBBMEF010024923.1:0-17287 GCA_037832685.1 Sicyos baderoa | reverse complement strand
TTGAGGGACTAAAATTGGACTTTTGAAAGTTTAGGGACCAAAATGGAACTTTCATGATAGTTGAGGGACCAAAATGGAAGTTTAACCAAAATATTATTATACCAACACCAATTAATTTCGTTATTTTAATTGACCATCTAAATTCCTGGAAAAAAAATAACTTTCAAATATCTTTTAAGTTGAGTTTTATTTAAATTTAAATTATTGGTGAAAGTTATTAAAGATTCTTATTTTGATTTATTTAAAGAGTAATTATGCTAGATATCGAAGTTTCTAAAAATATTTACAAAACTAACATCAAAATATTTGCAAAACTATTTTTCTATTTTTTAAGTTTATTAATAACAAATAAATTAATGCCAAAATTGCCCCCTCAACGAATTCTTTCTATGACGTATATTTCATATTTGTAGTTTCCTGTTCCATTAAAATCTCATTTAA
The DNA here is from genome assembly GCA_037832685.1 of Sicyos baderoa. Lineage (NCBI taxonomy): Eukaryota > Viridiplantae > Streptophyta > Magnoliopsida > Cucurbitales > Cucurbitaceae > Sicyos > Sicyos baderoa. The sequence goes on along the minus strand of JBBMEF010024923.1, from coordinate 16,846 downwards.
AACTACTTGCCTTTTTTGTACAATTTTTCGGGTAGGGCATGGTGTGTTTTTTTCTCAAAGAAAAAAAAAAAAAAAAAAAAAGCAAGGCCCGGTGTGTTTCAGATATACATCGATGTCATTAAGCTATGCTCTCGTTGGCCTGTTATGTTTTTTAGTACAATACTGTGTGATGTTAATCATAATATTGCCTACATAAAAAACACTATTTTTCTTAAATAATATGAAAATCAAATACCATTTTTTAGGATCGAACCCATAATTGTAGTGTTGAATTGGATTATCGTCCAACAATATATTTTTTAGCTCATTAACTTTTTGGTATAGACAATTTAAAATTATTTGCCATTGCCAGGTCTAGTAGTATTGTTATATGTGATTATGATTGTTATCAAAAATGTTAATTATAATACTATATGATACTAATTATGTTTCAAAAACTATTTTATTTGTATTTAAAGTGTGTTACTTAGGGAAATCAAATTAAATGCTCTGATCATGGTGAGGTTAAGTGTGTTAGTTTTGTTCAAACACGTATTATAACTGTATTTTTTTTTTTTGAGTACAATTATTATAACTGTATTAGAAGCGTATTACTATGATAAAGCATTCTTAAGGCATAGTATTGTTCTAAATTTAGTCTTATTTTAATTTATTAATTTTTGTTTTACAATACTTTAAAATACAAGTAAATAATATGGTCGCAAATATATTTATAATACTGTTCATTTATCTTTATTAAACATTAATGCTTACGTTATTCTTTACATTTATCATAATATACTATTATATTTGTATTTATTTGTTATTATGAACATCCTAATTATTAAGGCACTAAGGCCTCGTTTGATAATCATTTGGTTTTTTGTTTTTTGTTTTTAAAATTTAAGTCTATTCTTACTCAAATTCCCTACGATGTGTTTCACCCAACCTACAATATATCCATATTTCCTTAGGAAAGTAGGAGAACACTAACCAACTTTAAAAAATAAAAAAAATAGCTTCTAAAAATTTGTTTTTTTTTTTAAAGTTCGTTAGTATTCTCATATTTTCTTAAGGAAAGATATATATATATATATAGTAGGAATGGTGGAAGATGTTGTAGGAAATTTAAGTCAGAATAGGCTTGAACTTCAAAAATTAAAAATAAAAAACTAAATAATTATCAAACAGGGCATAAGTTGTTCAATTAGTTACTACCAATTGTTCGCAACGTATATTCTTTGCCTACAAGGATTGGTTATATAATACATTTAAGTTATTCTTCAACTCCGTCAAACAATACCACCACAATGAATGTCAACTTTTCACGTCAAAGTATTTAATAATATCAATTGAATAGTCTACTTATCAAATAATATTTGATACTAAAATATAAACATACATTAGTTTTCAAAGTTGGACAATGGTGAGATTCTAACATATTTTCTCAAGATAGTGTCTCTTTTGAGTTTATTAATCTTGAATCGAATCTCAATTTTATATTGAATCGATAGTCATTTAAGTTTCATGGGCTTTGATACCATATTAGAGAATATAAGGTTTCACCTCAAAATCAATTGACAATGAGGAGAGTAGCTCATATCTGTTATAAATGTCAAACTCAAGAATAACAAATAGTCTATAAATACTCATCCCTTCGAATAAAATGTATTATTTTTTTTTGTCAATTGAACAAAGATCAAATTATCCTACAAGGAAATGCATTTTCATTTTATCCTTGGCCATAAATTGATTGCCTACTCAAAGAATCCCACATTGCTAAATTTGAAGCATAATTGACACTATTAATTCCTCTTCATATTGTGAACAAATCGCCGAGCTTGGTTGCGTGAGCTTGTAACTCAAGTGAGGGCAATAAAGAGATGGAACATTAGCCCAATGATTGGGTCGGGCTTAATGTGGCTATATAATTGGGCCAGCCCATTTCAAGCAAATAGTTGGGCCGTGTAGTTTGGGCTGAAGCTCAGATTTCACGGCCTCTAAAGTGAAGGGTAATGCGTCAGGCTGGCCCACAGAGCAACGACAACTTTCCACTCTTTGTAGTGAAAGGATAACTGGCCCACTGCCTCTGAGCCCCTCAAGGTCTAGAATTTGGCCTAAATGGACCATCTTTTTTTCTCTACAGCCCATATGTTTGCACGGGGAAGATAACAAATATCGATTATCGGTAACCTGTGATGTTAATGTTGAACTTGTTTACAACTAAATAATGAAATCATTGCGTTACGTTTTTTTTTATTGAAAAATATTTTGATCATTAATATTTTTTCATTGAATTTTCTCATTAATACTTGCGACTACCTGGTTCATTACCTTCAAATGTATAAGGAAAATATAACGATTTTGGTCGAAAAGAGTAGAGTTATAGAATCATTTTCAATTTAATAACGTTTTTGTTATGCGGATGGAAAATGACACAAATTAGCCGTTTCATCTGTCAATATTCAATAATAAAGATGGTTGTTACGTAAAGAGTTGGAGTTAAAATGGATTAACATCAATCAAGATAGTCAATTGCGCCACCGACTCATTCGGTCACTTTTCTTACTACTTTGGTTTTGATAAGAAACGCCATGTTATCTAATTCTTCTTATTACATCCTTTTACAACCATGTATAACAAACATTTATAGATTCTCTCTTGTTTTTTGGCTAGAGCTCACCCATTTTGTTCAACATGATCATGGTTCACCCTATTTATGAATTAGGTTTTTTTTTTTTTAAATTCTTAAATATTATAACGTTAAATGATATATTTACTGTAGATTAATTTGGACACTCACAAGTATATCCAACTTCTAATTGTACTTCCTCTTTAGGTTGAAACATATATGTTATAAAGATATTGAAAATCCCTCATCCGTTGATTCTTTCTTCAACAATTTTTATATTTGACCATGTTTTCTTGCTCGAGCTCACTCATTTTGTTCAACAGTTAAGTGTGAGTCTAATGTTAGTTATTGAGTTAGTGCATGAGTAAGGGGAAATATATGGAAGAATTGTGAGGTAAAATTTATGAGAGAATCTTACTTTAAATCCCTATTAAATTGTACCTCTTCGTCCATGAATAAAGATTTTCTCGAAATTTAGGGTTTATATTAGACATTGAAAGTGAAGCAGCAAGAAGAGTGGTAGTTATGAAAAGATGAAAGTGTAGAGAGGAATTATATTAAAGAAGATATCAACAAGAGCACATCTTGTACAATTTAGTAACCATAAGGTTACAAGTTTGAATTACCAATGGTTCTATATATATGATGTGTATACCACACTTACAACTTGAATAATATTTCTATATATATACAAATACAAATAAGCTATTCTAACCTAAAGAGCCCAACAAAGCTTACATGATATTATTGAACACAAGATAATTATCATTAACTACATTGATCATATACTAACAGTTTAGAACCTTTCACTTCTGTTGTATTCAAAAAATAAAAATCATATGTGGGAAAAAAGACCCCAAATTTTGTAAAAGTATAGCTTTGCTGCCCAATTGAATCAAATTCTCTTTTTTTTACACAAGATCAGAACTCCGACGACCTTGCTGCCGGAGATTCTCATACCTATATATACAACTCAAACCAACCAAAACCTCAACAATTTTTTTTTTTTTTTTTTTTTTTATGTCCGTGACTGTCCGTGCCAGTTTACGTGCACAAGTGCACATCGACTAATGTCACGGAGCATACCACCTGACCCTACAACAATTGGATGCCAAAAAAACTCGTAGGTATTAATTTGAAATTAATTCCTAAGTAGGTCGCCAAATCTGAAATAATGCAGCGTTTGCATCAGTGCCACCGTCGGCCTCGTGCTGAATCTAAAAGTAAAGATCTAATCAAATAAGGAGAAAATAAAATTTAACGTACCTAATCCTAAAATAAAATCAGAATTAAAAAGATAAAAATACTGTTATACTAAAATTAATATTAACACCCCCAATTAGTTTTGCTATTTTAAATCGAAAATGTAAATCTCAGGAAAAAAGAACTTTCAAAATATCTTTTTAAGTTGAGTTTTATGGAAATTTAAATTATTGGAGAAAGTTATTGAAGATTCTTATTTTGATTTATTTAAGAGTAATAGATATTTAAGTTTTTAAATATATTTACAAAAGTACTCAAACTTCAAAATACTTGCAAAACTATTTTTCTATTTTTTAAATTTATTAATAACAAAAAATTAATACCGAAATTGCCCCTCAACGAATTCTTTCTTTGACATATATTTTATATTTGATTTCAAAAAATATATATATTTTTTATATTTGTAGTTTCCTATTCCATTAGACTTCAAAAAAAAAAAAGTTTCCTATTCCATTAAAATAACATTTAAAACTACCTGCTTCTTTTGTACAATTTTCCAGTGGTTACAATAATTTTATAAACAGAAAATTAAGGCTGTTTGATAACTATTTAATTTTTTATTTTTGATTTTTGAAATTTAAGTCTATAACAATTATTTTATTATATGTTTTTCTCTTGTATGGATGTTTACCTCTTATCTATATTTATAAAAACCAAACCAAAAAAAAGTAAAACATTGAAATTGCCATTGTCATTGCAAATACCAATCCATTTGGTATTGTTATATGTGATTATGATTGTTATCAATATGTTAATTATAATACTATATGATACTAATTATGTTTCAAAAACTATTTTATTTATATTTAAAGTGTGTTATTTAAAGTAACTCATATTTGTTATAAATGTCAAACTCAACGATAATAAATAGTATCTCTTCTATAAATATTCATCTCCTCTGAATAAAATGTTTTTTTTTTTGTCAATTGAACAAAGATCAAATTACCCTACAAGAAATTACATTTTTATTTTATCCTTGGCCATAAATTGATTGCCTTATCAAAAAATCCCACATTGCTAAATTTGAAGCATAATTGACACTATTAATTCTTGTTCATATAGTTAGCAAATCGTCGAGCTTGGTTGCGTAAGCTTGTAACTCAAGTGAGGGCAATAAAGAGATGGAACGTCAGCCCAAAGAATGGGCCGTGCTTAACGTGGCTATATAATTAGGCCAGCCCGTTTCAAGCAGAGAGTTGGGCCGTGAGGTTTGGGCTGAAGCCCAGATTTCAAGGCCTCTAAAGTGAAGGGTAATGCGTCAGGCTGGCTTCACATAGCAGCGACAACTTTCCAGTCTTTGCAGTGAAAGGATAACTGGCCCACTGCCATCTGTGCCCTTCAAGGTCATTCAATTGGGCCTAAATGGACCATCTTTTTTTCTACGGCCCATAGAAAATATAATTATCATTTTTATTGGTAAATTATATTTGTTATTTATAATTATTTTTGGGAAATCCCATTTGTCTAAATTCTAGAAACTATTTAACAATTTGTTTACTTTATTCTTAAGTTTAGTTAAGTGTCTAATTTCATTTTTATATGTGAGAGAGATCTTTTTCATTCCCATTCTACCCACCATAATTTTGTTTGTGTTCTTGTACGAATGTAGGAGTTGCAGTAATATCCACACTGGTAAAAGATGGCTCACATGGAAATTACGTATGTCGTTGTTGCGTTTGATGAAGCTTGGAGCTCGACGAACGTGTATTCGAATTAAAATACGTATCTATTGATGTTCACGGATCTACGCTATATCAACTTATAGATTCTGAGTCGAAAGAAATCTGGCACGATGAAAATATCAAAAATTTATAGCTTAGCTCTTTACAAGGACGACACCGAAAAAAACATGTTGTTACTACTTACTGAGGAAAGAGATGTCCAATGGATGCAATAATAGCCGATGTTAGTCTGAAGCCCAGATTTCAAAGCCTCTAAAGTGAAGAGTAATGCGTCAGGCTGGCTCATAGTTATTTAGTGATAATTCAGTTCAACATTAAAATCACGAGTTTAGTCTTAAAAATTAATATTTAACTCTAATTTATTTGTACTAAATCAAGAAGGTTGTTTTGAAATTTCATGATGAAATACCCTACTTCTAATTGTACTTCTTCTCTAGGTTGAAAAAAAAAAATCAAATAGACACTTTTAAAATAACTTATCTGTCACTTAGAAATATTCCCATGGTGGCATTTGACTCGTGCTAAAAAGATGAGTGATCAATATATTTATACACTCTTTTTACTACTTTGGTTTTGATAAGAAACTTCATATTATTTCATTCTTCTTTTAACATCTTTTCACAACCATATATAACAAATATCTATAATTCTCTCTTCAACAATTATTATATTTGAACATCTTTTTCTGGCTAGGGCTCACCCATTTTGTTCAACCTGATGGTTCCCCTATTTATGAATTAGTTTTTCATTTTTTAATTCTTAAATATTATAAAGTCAAATGATATATTTTGGACACTCATATATATAAATTAAGTGTGACTCTAATGTTAGTTATTGGAAGAGTGCATGAATAAGGGGAAATATATGGAAGAATTGTGAGATAAAGTTTATGAGAGAATCTTACTTCGAAGCCCTATTGAATTGTTCCTCTCTGTCCAACAAGAAAATTGGTAATTATAGATGAATGTATGGAAGTGTAGAGAAAAATTACATTGAAGAAGATATCAACAAGAACATATCTCGCATAATTTAGTAATCATGAGATTACAAGTTGGAATCTCTATTTTTTTCAAAATAGTTGTATAAGATGATGTGTACCACGCTTTTATAAATATACTAATGCAAATAAGCTATTCTAACCTAAGGAGCCAAGGGACCTTACATGACATTATTGAACACAAAGATAATTATCGTTAACTAGATTGATCATATACTAATCTAATTACTCCACCATCAATCCAAAGATATCAAAAAAAATCATTATGTGGGAAAAAAGACCCCAAAATTTGTACAAGTATACCCTACAAATCATCATAAACAAAACAAATTCTGTTTTTTGTTTTACACATGATTAGAAGTACGACGACCCTGTTGCTGGAGATTCTCGTACCTATATATACAACTCAACCCAACCAAAACTTCAACAATGGCGGCCTCCGTCTTCTCCAAATCCGAATAATGCAGCGTTTGCATCAGTGCCACCGCCGGGCTCGTGTCGAACCTCTGTTTCTCCATGTTCCTCTTCGACTGCCACCGCATTGTGTCGTGAGCCACCGGCGACAGCCAACTCATTATCTCCTCCACTGCCTCCCTCCACCCCGCCGCCATCGACCGCCCATCGCCGCCGCCACCCACTTCTTCTTCTTCTTCCCCTCCTCCTCTCTTTGCCCAATTGTTCCTTCTCAATTTCGCCCTCACTTTCTCCTTTATCCCCGCCGGCAACATCTCGTATAAATCCTCACGCGCCTCCTCCCCTATTGTCGCTGGCGCGTGTAGACAACGCTCCGCGTACAGTATCACGTTGGCGTAATTCATCGATAGCCCCGAACCCCCCACCGTCGACGGCGGTGCCGATGTGTATACTCTGTTATTCGCCATCGTCGATGAACTAAATTCGCAGTACCCGATTCCGATATCGTCTTTTGCTCTAATCCCACTTGGAAATCGAACCAATTCCTTTTTGCCCTTTTTCGGAATTGGGCCAGATTGTGTTACGAGTCTGTCTTCGTTACCGCTGCCGAATTTTCGATCACCGAAATTCCACCGCCATACTCTGTCTCTGAGGATTCTAATTTGTGGGTTTTGATCCAAAGAACAAGCCTGATCGGAAACAAACTGGCCGAATATGGCAACAATTCTAGCGTAGATAACTGAAATTAATCTCGTCATCAATCCAACGGCGTAATCAAAACTCTGATTCCATAACGAAACTTCCTTGAAATGTTTAACTTCTTTTCTCTGGGTGTTGAGTTTCTTATCAAGCATCTCGAAATTCTGCGGCGGAGAATGTTTCGGGTTAATCAATTTCCATTTCTGAAGCTTCTTCTCTGAAGCTTCCATTTCGGTCAGAACTTCCATGGCAGAGTGAAGCTCCGCCGTCGAAACAACCAACTTCTCCATTTTCCCAATAAGCTTCGCCAAATTCTTGACACCCAAATCGGGTTTATGGAATATTCCAAGCTTCATATCAGAAAACAGAAGATCAAACCGGGAAAGACCCAAATCGGCGCATTTCCGGCTCAGGCGAGAAACAGAGGAAGCTGCATTGTTCAATTCCTCGAGGCGTTCGGCGAAAGCGAGATTGAGAAGAAACTCCTCATCCATAGAATTCAAATAAACAACGCCTTGGGATCGAACGGCGTCGTTTTTAAGCTTGAGAACCTCCTCGTCGGAAAGTGACCGGTGCAGAGAAAGCAGAGCCGCCATGGTTTTTGCCGTGTCGAAAGCGAGGATTCGGAGAGACGGAAGGGACGGGGTTTTGTCGTGGAAGAAGAAATTAAGAGTTTGATTGGTGGTACCTTTGATGGAGGCTGAAATCCATGGCATGGTGGCAACAACCATGGCGGTGAAGAAACAGAGCACTGCAACAATGGCGGATTCCGGTGAAGGGGTTTAGGGATTAATCGATGAAGATGAATGGAATTGAGAATTGAAATGGTTATATGGAGATTTGGGGAGTCTGGTTTTTCATTAAAACGCGGTTAGGACAGTGGGGATTTGCGATTTTGGAGAGAAATTTGAGGAAGACTGCAACTGTAATCATGAGAGAGAAAGACAGAGACTTTGAGATTTCAAGTAGGAAAAGGAAGAAAATGTTGGGTCACTCTTCTAATAAAATATTAAAGCAAGCAACTGTCATTGACTAAATTTTAAAATCTTTTTTGGGAAAATGGCAAAAACCATACAAATAATTTCACTTAGTGTTCATGATTTAGAACTCAATAACCTGATAGTTACATTTTTTTAGTTTTATTAAATTTAATAAATTTTTAGGTTATTGAAATATTTAATATATTTATTCATTTCATTATCTTGATATGATAATGGTTGGAAATTGTTAGATAAAAAGAGGTTGGAAGTTGTATTTTGTTTATATGTAGTGTATGACTAATTTGATAAAAACTATTTATATTTACAATGTATTCATAAACCCGAAAATATGAAGGTTGCATTGAGTTAGAAAAGCGACTACCCAAATATTTAGGTCGATGTACACCTCTAAGTTTAGATTAGGGTGGTTTTGATTCGATTCTTATCGGTTTTGTGTCAAATTAACCATGAACCAATATTTAATATTTTCAGATTTTTAATGGTTGAGTCCAAACCGATATCCAATAAATGATAAAAAAAAAAATTATGAAAATTTACCATCAACACCACATTCTACCTCTTGTATTATATTTATAGCACAATTCCTAAAATAATTCATTTATAGCCGATTATTTTCTATCACTAATTAGTGAAATAAACTCAATTTGAAGTTATATCACATAGAAAATTTAAGTAGTGATAGAATGAGTATTTCATTGATTGAATTCTATCAATTTAGATTTTCTACTATGTATGAAATATTTTGAAAAAAGTATTATGGATAAAAAAAAATTTGTTTTTTTTTAGAATTATGTAAAACGCCCTAAAACTATATATTGGTCCAGTTCAATTTTAGTTCAGTTTTTCTTTCCATGAGAGTTAGATTACTTTTTCAATATTTTTCTCGTTTTCACTTTCATTTGATGATTTCTTTTTTTATTTCTTTTAACTAGCCAAAAAACAATATTTTGCATGATAACATAATATCTATAATGATTTTTCTTTATATTTTACATTTTATAAATTGGTTCTTCCATCAAATTTACCAATATATATTTTGGTTTTTATATAGTTTCGATTATGTTCATTTTCTTAAATTGGTTTTTTTCATAAAAACACAAACTAAATATGAGTTTTGTGTTTATGAATAAAAAAAGAGAAAAAAAATCTGAGTTTTTTTTTTTAATTATTTGTTTTTTTTAAGAAGAAAAATAATAATTCCAATAAAAATTCATACAATTAGTTGGAGGATAGTGGAGGAAAAAGACAAAAAGGGTTTGGACACTATGAGGGGAAACCTTCAAAAATAAAAACAAAATCGTTATGATGGCATTCACATGAACAGATGGCTTCGAGTGTTTTTTAATATTTTAGTACAACATGGCTCAAGTTTTGATTATATTATTTATTCTAAACATTTATAAATGGTTTTCACTTAGGTACAACTATCATTAATATCATTAATATAATTATGTCACTTCTTTTTTAATTCAATAATCAAGAGTAAAAACTCAAACAGACACATTTATGAAACTTTAGTTTAGTTATTATTTTTTACTTTCATAAAAAAAATATAGATTTTTGCAAAAATATACCAAATTGGTAAAATATTTACAACACTAAGTAAATTTTAAAAAATTTAGCAATCATAATCAAATATACGGTATAAAGTAATACTTTTATACTAAATAACTAATATATAATAGAGTAGGATGAGTATTATTTATACGTTATATTTGATTATGGATGCAAATTTTTTCAAATTTGCCTAAATCTATAATTATTTTGTAAAATTAGACTATCGAGTAGAATTTCTCAAAATAATAATTGAGCTATTATTTGTTTAGGTTATAAATTTTACTAATTTCTATGTAAGTATATTAATGACATTTCAGTTTTTTTTAAAATATATATGTATATATAATTTAAATTTAATTTAGATTGATTCTCACAAAACAAATTGAAATCGAACTAAAATTAATTTTTTAAAATATCAAATCGAATGATTGGGTATTTTATTTTGGAAAATCTGGCTCTATTTTGTCAACTTTCGAATTTTTCTTTTATTTCTGCTTAGGTATATAAAAAGAAATGAAGAGACTAAAAAATATTATGAGAAGAAATTAAAAAAAAAAAAAAAAAAAAAAGTCGGTTGTTTGGGAAATGGAATAAGATAAGAAGAGGAAATAATAAAGAAAGAATGTTTGTGGTTGGCTCCATTTGCAGCGTCGGTAAAGCCTCCATTTTTGGATTTTTTTTATATTTTTTTTTATTATTTTTTTTTTTTTTTATGTAAGATTTTTGGAATTCAATTCTTTGGTCAAACTTCAAACCGTCCAGCTTGTGTCTACCACAATTTCTTCTCACCCTATTTTATTTTTTATTTTTTCCTTTTTTAAATTAACCGTCTTTTTTCATCTTTATTATTTTTCATTATTTTCCCCCATAGAATCTAACTTTATTTTTAAATATGGTTGATGTGATAAACAACTAATTAATTGTAGTACGTTCTTTTAAAATAATAATAATAATTATTATTATTATTTATTATTATTGTAGTACGTAAAGTTTTTTCTTCATATGATGGTTTTCCTTACTATCTAGGTTAGATTCGTGTAACAAGTCTATGAACTCAAATTTATTAAGAAAGGCAATAATTAAACAATGTCTATTTTCGTAACAAAGTTTCATCATATTTGATGAAATGATTTGATTGAGAAACCCAACTTATTAAAGGTAAAGATTGACGTAATTTTTTTTAGAATATGGATGATTTTTTCAATAAAAAAAATTGTGGTTAAAAGTTAGGGCGAGTTAATTTGAAACTATATTTTAAAATGATGTCCAGTTTTGAATATATATAGATTAGGAGAGAGGATATAATAAATGTTACATAAAAAGTATTACGGTTTTCAAATAAATGAAAGTTTTTGAAATGAAAGTCAAATATTGATTTTTTTTAGAGTAGAAGAGATAGAGGAATTTGGGGAAAATCCACCGTGATTTTCATTTCTCATTAGCAAGGTTATTTATACAATTTCTCTACTTAACAAAAATCAGTTAAATAACTCAACTGTGCTAAAAATTGAAAAGTAACAGTCTAACAACTTACTTAACAAGAATAACAAATAAAAAGTATTCTAATAGCCCCCTTCAAGGTGGAACGTATATGTCCTCAATACCAAGTTGATGAAGCAATGGAAGCAGCAGCCTAGCAGGGAGCGGCTTGGTAAAGGGATCAACAAGTTGTTTGGCACTTCTAATCGGTAGAAGCTTAAGAGTTCCATCTTGCACTTTGTCTCTGACGAAATGACAGTCGAGTTCAATGTGCTTGGTTCTCTCGTGGAACATGGGATTATTTGCTATATGTATAGCTGCTTCATTATCACATAAGATCAAAGAAGGCATACAAGGTATTTTCAACTCAGCTAGCAGTGAGCGAACCCAAATGACTTCACAAGTTGTTATTACAAGGGCCTTGTATTCAGCCTCTGCAGATGACCGAGATATGGTTGTTTGTTTCTTTGACTTCCATGAAACAAGAGAGTCACCAAGGAAAAGGCAATAACCAGTTGTTGATCTTCTAGTGTCCGGACATGCTGCCCAATCAGAGTCGGTAAAAGCACGTATCTGAAATGAGCTAGAGGATTTTAGCATTAATCCTTGACCAGGAGAGCCTTTAAGGTAACAGAGTAAGAAGAGAGCTGCAGCCATGTGTTCTTGGCCTGGTTTAGAAACAAACTGGCTGAGCCGGTTGACTGCGTAGGTGATGTCTGGTCGTGATAGAGTCAGATATAACAACTTGCCAACGAGTCTTCTATATGTTGCAGGGTCTGTTAGAGTGTTGTCTGAATGCTGAAGTTTGATTAGAGGATCCATAGGCACTGTTTCAGGTTTGCAACCTAATAATCCAGCATCATTCAAGAGCTCTAACGTGTATTTCCGTTGGGATAGATATAGGCATTTGGATGAGCGAGCTAACTCCAATCCAAGGAAAAATTTCAGGTTTCCTAAGTCTTTTAGCTGAAAGACTTTGTTAAGAACAGCTTTTAGAGCATTTATGTGAGACATATTCGCACCTGTAAGAATGATGTCATCTACATACACAAGGAGAGTTCACCTTGGATGAATAGGGAATAATCTGCCCGAGATTGAGTGAATCCGAGTGATATAAGGGTAGTTGTAAACTTAGCAAACCATTGCCTTGAAGCTTGCTTCAAGCCATACAAGGACTTGTGCAATTTGCAAACTAACCGTGCACCAGAGGTGGAAATTGCCGACTTGTGAGAATAGCCTAGAGGAAGATCCATGTAGAAATCTTCTTCTAAATCACCATGTAAAAATGCATTGTTTACATCCAATTGCACAAGAGGCCAATTGAAGGAAACAGCCATGGTGAGTAGAACTCGTATAGTTACCATCTTAGCAACAGGGGAAAAGGTTTCAAGATAGTCTAAACCTTCTTGTTGATTATATCCTTTGGCAACTAGTCGAGACTTGTGTCTTTCTATTGATCCATCAGCCCGAAGTTTTACTTTGTACACCCATTTGCACCCAATGGCCTTATGTGTTGGAGGAAGAGGAGTAACACTCCAAGTGGAATTTTCTTCTAAGGCTTGAAGTTCAGTAGCCATGGCTTTTTGCCAATGAAGATAAGCAACAGCTTGATGGTAGAATTGTGGCTCAAAGTGAGTGGTCATGTTGACTGCAAAGGTTTTGAATGAGGGAGACAGTTTGTTGTAAGATAAGTAGTTATGAAGGGGATATCGAGTGTAGTGTTGTGGAGAAGGAGTATTTGTAAGAAGATTGCAATGGTAGGATTGTAGGTAGTTTGGTGGTTTATGAGGCCTAGAGGATCTTCGAGGGACATGGTTTGATGTTGGAGGAATAGATTCGACAGGCTGGAGACTCGGTTGCACAGCCGTATTTTCATCCAAGGAACAAGCACCATGCTCATTGAGAGTATTGTGAGAAGGAGTTGGTTGTTCAGATGTGACCATTGGCATATCATTCTCCAATGGTAAGGAAGAACCAATGTCATTTTCGGTCATGCTTTCATTCTCATGCCAGGCATTAGTTGGTAATGAAACATCCGAAATAGCATTCTCACTAGGAGGACAAGGCAATACAACATTGCTAAATAAGTTTGGCTGGTCATTTGGTTATGTGTTTGAATGAAATGGAAAAACATCCTCGTGAAAGACAACATCTCGAGATGTAAAAAATTTCCCTTGGTCAATGTCATATAGCCGATATGCCTTCATCCCTGGTGGATAACCCATGAAAACAGCCATAGTGGCTCTAGGTTCAAATTTTGTCCGGTTAGCAGGGAGTGTGGAAGCAAAACACAAACAACCAAACACCTTAAGTTGGGAGTAATCGGGAGAAATGCCATGGAGTTGTTGAAAAGGAGTGGATCCTCCTAACACTGGGGTAGGTGTTCTATTAATGAGGTAGACTACAGTCAACACACAATCACTCCAGAAGATCAGAGGTACTCGTGATTGAAAGAATAGAGCACGTGAAACATTGAGGATATGTTGATGTTTACGTTCTACCACTGAATTTTGTTCAGGTCGGGCTACACAGGAAAATTGGTGAATAACTCCTTGCTGAAGAAAGAAATCTTTAAAAACCAGCTCGGGAGCATTATCAGACCTGAAGTTCTTTATACGTTTGTTGAATTGTGTTAAAACTAGCTGAAAAAACTGTGGTATTATTTTGATAACATCAGACTTTGTTTTCAGCATATAAACCCAGGTGTAACGGGTGCAATCATCTACAATGGTAAGAAAATATCTATAACCAAGCATAGAAGAAGTAGAAAAGGGGCCTCATACATCAGCATGGATTAAATCGAAAGAGCTTGAGGCTTTGTTATTATGAGAAATAAACGGCAAACGCCTCTGTTTTGCTATAGGACAAATAGCACACGGTATATTGTGCTCTACAGAATTGGAATCAAAAGACAATACATCTTGTATGGACAATAAGCAGGAATCAGAAATATGGCCTAACCTATTATGCCATAGTGTTTTAGATGACTTCTTTATCGAAGCCACTGTGGCAGCTCGTGAATCTTGAAGAATGTAAAGCCCATTGCAGAGATTACCCCTGCCAATCGTCCTCAAAGTGAGTCTCTCCTGAATAATGCAGTGTGTATTAGAGAAATTTACCAATAGTGAACTGTCCATGGTAAGAGAACTAATAGACACAAGGTTGTATTGGAACTGCGGCACATACAACACATTTTTCAGAAGAATAGACCCAAACAATAACACAGAACCATAGAAATTTACTGGAATTGTTGTATTATCAGGCAGAATAATGGATGTGGATATAGGATTCAAAGAGGTGAAGTGTGCACGGTGACAACTGATATGAGAAGATGCACTGGTATCTAATATCCAAGAACTCGATACTAACATTTCGGAGGCTCGAGAGCTTGTTAGAGTGTGATGAAGAGTACCTGCAATGTGCAAGGCTGAAGCAACAGTGTCATGTTTTGCAGAATCAAGCTTGTTCTGTAAGAGATTGAGAAGACTCTGGCACTGTGCAAGATCTAAAGAAGAGAAGGAAGCAGTGTTCGATGGAGCAACAGAAGCAACTGATGCAGTAGATGAGGCATTGCTCGATGAAAACTTGGACTGATAGCCTGGAGGAAATCCATGAAGGCGATAACAACGATCAACGGTATGGCCAATTCGGTTGCAATGAGTACAAACCGGGAGATCCCTTCGTTGTTTTGGTCCTTTTGTGCCGGTTTGATCAACGGCAAGAGCAATGGCTGGAGTTGGTAGAAGAGGAAGAGCGCGCTGTTGTTCTTCTTGAGCAACAAGACTAAAAGCTTTGGCGACTGTTGGAGGTGGATCCATGAGAAGGATCTGTGAGCGTGCTGGTCCAAAAGTGTCATTCAATCCCATGAGGAAGCTCATCAAGTGTTCTAGTTGAAAGAAATCAACTAATTTCTGATGACCGCCGCAAGAACAGAGGCCACAGGTGCAGCTAGGACGGTAGTTGATGTACTCATCCCAAATACTCTTCAGTTGAGAGAAATACGTAGTAACTGATTGATGATCTTGAACCAAACCTGCTAGTCGTTGTTTCAATTGATAGATCCTCAGACCATTCTTGCGTTGATAGCGATCTTGAAGATCAAGCCAGATTGCTCGTGCTGAATCAGTGAAGAGGATACTTGCAGAGATATTCTTTGAAACTGAATTCAAGATCCAGGCAACAACCACATTGTTGTTGCGAGTCCACGCAGCGAGTTCAGAACCTGAAGGAGGAAGGATTGTGCCATCAACGAAGCCAAGCTTGTTGCGAATGGAGAGAGCAAGTCGCATAGATCTGCTCCAAGTAGTGTAGTTATCTTCTCCGAGGAGTTCAGACACCAATACAAGATTTGCAGTATCGTGATAGCTGAGGAAATAAGGATTCTGAGCAGGATCGTTCGCCATTGGAGAGTTGACAGCAATGGCTGGCGAGGTTTCGGTTTCGGCGAGGGGAGGTTGAGGAGCTGCAGAATCCATTGGAGAAGACGAGGGAAGAGGAAAGCCGAAGATGAAAAGGCCAAGAGAAAAAAGGAGAGAAGAAGAAAAAACTAATTGTCAACTGATACCATTTTAGAGTAGAAGAGATAGAGGAATTTGGGGAAAATCCACCGTGATTTTCATTTCTCATTAGCAAGATTATTTATACAATTTCTCTACTTAACAAAAATCAGTTAAATAACTCAACTGTGCTAATAAAAGTAACAGTCTAACAACTTACTTAACAAGAATAACAAATAAAAAGTATTCTAATAATTTTTAAAATCAAACTTGTTATATAACATTGAACTAATTTATCACCACACAATGAAATCATGGTACCATTAACCTTTTTAATAATATGACTTTGATTAAAAGTGAAAGATCACAACCGACGATGTCAAAACAAAGAAGATCAAAACAAGCCTAATTTAAAAATATTTGACGTGTATTTTTAAATGTTGTATTAAAAAACTTAATAGTTAACTTATCTATGTGTTTATTGATATTGAAAATTGAGAATGAAGTTATTTTTTAGTATAATTAAATAGTTAGAATGATTCTAACTACACATTTTGAAAGTTAAATTAGAGGTTAGATTAGTTAAAGTTGTTGTAACCTAGGTAGTTAAGTTTGTTAGTAGTTAAGTTTGTTAGAGAGGTTTTAAC
>JBBMEF010024903.1:0-17289 GCA_037832685.1 Sicyos baderoa | reverse complement strand
AATATTTTTAAAAAGTTGCTATAATTCTAATGCAGAGTAGGAAAATTGCTATACAGCGCAAATTCCCTAAAAATAATTTTATTTTTTTCAAAAATCGTCAAACTGTTATTTCTATAATATTTAAAAATCTACACTTGACATCTAAAATGTTGAATGAAATTCGATGTGTTTGAATGATGTTTTCAGTTTTACTTAGACAAATAATTTAACATCCTTGGATAGAAAATTCTTTTGGATAAATAATGTATCCCACATCGCTAAAATAAAGGAAAGATTTTGGGTTTATAAGGAGGAAAAAACATTTTCATTAATGTGAGACATTTTGGAAGATGCCAAAAAATAAAGTCATGAAGAGTAATATCATATCAATGTGGAGGTTTGTGGTTGTATGTTATCCGCTAACAATTTCTACTTTATATATTTATAAAATTATTATATCTATAAAGATGACCAATATTGCTTTAACAGACAATTGACTTTTTACGAGCCATTATATTGAAATGTTATTATTTACTTCGAATATAAATATTTATGTCTTTGTTTTTTGCTATCATTTCCAGTGCCATCATTGGTGTATTTTTCTAGTTGAAGTCTCACAATAGTTGAAATTTTCATATCTAATTTGTTACGAGGTGTTTGACGAGGAGTTAGTTTAAGTAGTTAGAAAATTGAAATTTTTTTAGTAGCTCATTTGGATGTAGATTTTTATGAAAGAATTACAACCAAAAACTTGTTTAGATGTGATTTTTTAATAGATAAATTAAAGAAATAGCTTGTTTGGGATGTGAATTTGAAATGAAGAGTTAATTTGAGTAATTAAAAATGAATGATAAAAAATATACAATTACAAATGAGTTATTTTGAATGGTTAAAAATGAAAAATTATTTTATTTAGCTAAAAATAAATAATTAATTAAAAATAAAAAGTTATTTTGAGTGTTTGTTTTGATAATTGCAACCGCTAGATTGATATATTTTCTCTTTATTTATTATTAATTATAGAATAATTGTTTTGTTCTTTGAAAAACTACTACAAGAATCATAAATTTTAATGATTATGTTATGTAGGTTGTTGGATTCGGTGGGACCCGTTTGTGGAGGATTATAATTATTTATTGTTTGGTTTGAATAATTTATTTTTAAAATGAGTAGAGGTCTGGGCACGTGAGAGAGAGGGGGTGGGTGGGGGGATTTTGATTTAAAAATTTGCATGGCATTTGCGTGCATGCAAAGACAGATATTGTTCAAAATGTTGAAAGCCCCAAAAGAAAAGAACATTAAAAAAGAGGATTAATTGAACCACGACAATAATTAACACAAATATTTATGTCAAAATAATTATAAAAAAAAAAAAGAAACAAAAAAAAAAACGTTCCTTCCTCAAAAGCACCAACATACAACTGGAATGTCTGTCCGTCTCTCTTTACCCAGAAAGTTTTTCCTTTTTCTTTTCCACTAAACTAATTGTATGTATCTAAAAATAAAATCAATCTACAATATACTCTTAAATTTTCTACAAAAATATATTTCTTTGAAGTTACAAGTTCGAGATCCATAAATTGACCTTAACAATAAATTTCTTGTTGTCTCCTAAATCTGAATCTTGAGATGGATATGGTTGTCTTTGGGTGTAACGGAAAAAATCTTCGAGTCTCAATCATAAAATTAATGTTTAATTTTGAAAGGATTAAATAGAATCTTACCCAAATTTTAGTAGATAAATAATTTTCCCTTAACTTCTTATTCAGTAAAACTCACTTATTTTTCATTTTGCATAATTTAAATTATAGTTCATTAATCAATTGATTTAAAAAAAAAAAAGTTATTAAACATCAAATTGAAACTCGAAGGACTAAATCCAAAATGTAAAATAAAAAACACAAGTCTAAAAGTTGGTCTACTAAATTCATAATTTATCTATTTATTTTTTTATTTTTTTTTTCTCTTTGATTAACGTTTTTATTGTTGTTGTTGTTGGGTGGATGGTGGATGGTGGGTGATTTTGTCGTTTGAATGGAAAAAGGAAAAAAGAAAAGGTCTAGTGAATATATAGAGTTAGGTTCTTTCTTTATTAGGTGGCCGCTATCTTTTTTTTTTTTTTTTTTTTTTTTTTGAGTACCTATCTTTTTTATTTTCTTCTTCTTATATATTATTATCAAAAAGTGTAGAGAATCATGAGCTACTAGAAGACCAAAATCAGCCTTTCTCTTCACCTTGTTTTGATAATGATATGCAATGGGGGAACGTGCATCAATTTCTCACTCTCTATCTCTCTCCCTATCTTTTATTTTTTCTTTTTATATATTTATTTAATTATACAAAATACCATTTTTTTTTAAAAAAAAAAATCTTATATTTAAGAGTTTGGTTTATTTTAGTTTATAAAAAATAAGTATTCAATTTTAGTTTTTAAAAAAGTTTTAAATTCATCATATATGCCAATAAGAGCAATAGTTCTATTTTCAATTATTGTAGAATTGAAAAAAAAAAAAACCTTACTTTTAAATTTAATTTTAATTATAATTATAATTAGTTGATATAATAATAATGAACTAAAATTAGATACTTGAACAAAATTTAATAAATTTGAAAAATAGTATTTTAGTATATAGATGTGGAGGCAGTTTGAAACCTAGTATGTGTATATAAGACCAGAAACTTTATGGAATATTTGTCTGTGTCTATGTAGGATGGCTGTTGTTGTATGATGTTCTTTTCTCTTTCTCTGTCTTTGGAATGGGAGCTTGCTATTGGTGGAATGGGCTTTTGTAAATTTGGTTGTTTGACTGAGTGGAAAAAAGAAAGAAATAAAAAGGGTGGTGATAGGAAGAAGAAGAAGAAGAAGAAATGGAAAAGAAAAGTGGGGGAGTTTGTTGTTATATTGGCACTTGTACTTTATTCAGTATTAATATATATTTAATATTGAAAAGGGTTTGTCAGTGTTTTGACTACTATTTTAACCAAACAACTTTAAAAAAAATTCTAATAAGATTCGAAACTTCTCTTTTATGTGCAATCATATTCAATTAGTGACTTCAGCTCCACTAAACCAAACATTATCATTGTTTTAAACCATAAAACATAGCCCAACAACTAACCTAAAATGATACTATCAATCACCACAAGAATACTATCAATCGCATACGGTTTTCTTTTTTTACTATGGGAAACATAATGTTGGTGAATGTTAGTATTTTAGGATGGTATATTCAATCGTCAATGTAGTTTAATTATTAGCGATTTTTTTTACACCGTTACTAATAGATGCACATAACGAGTGATGAGAGTCCACAAGACAACTTTTTTCTCTTACAAAGTGATAGTCAAATTCTATGTGTTTCGTTCGGGCATGAAACATTGAATTTTATAGATATTTGTAGGTACTCAAATTGTCATAGAAGAGTTCAAGGGCCCGTAAGATAGGAATGCCAAGTTCTCAGAAGAGTGTAGGTAAGCCAAGAGATAGGAATGCCAAGTTCTCAGAAGAGTGTAGGTAAGCCAAGAGATTTCTGCTGTGATACTTGCCATGGCACGATATTCAACCTCTGAGCTAGAACGAGCTACTGTTGATTGCTTCTTAGATGCACATGAAATGATGTTTGATCCTAGATATACACAAAAGCCTGTAGTGCTTCGACGAGTTACGGGACACCCTCCCCAATCAGCATCACAGAATGCATATACGTGATGACTACTATGTTTGTAAAAATAAATTCCATAATTAGATGTTCTTGCCAAATATCTTAGGATCATTTTTACTTCCTTGAGATGTTTGTACGTAGGAGCTTGAAAGTGCTGACAAACTTTATCCACAGCATGAACTATGTCTGGTCTAATGAGAGTTGAGTATTGTAAAGATCTAACCAAACTTATGTAGGTAGTAGCATTCATGGGTTCTTCATCAGATGGTGTACTTAAGCCATGTTGCTAGTGCCATTGAAGTGGCACTGATAGATGCATCTTGCATTCTTGCCTTAAGAAGAATTTTTTGTGTGTACTTTTTCTAAGTTAGCATTAGTTCCTCTAGTATTGATTTGACTTCAATACCTGTTAAAATAAGTTAGCATTCTTGCCTTAAGAAGAACCTAACTCTCCCAATTCCTGCTAAAATAACTATAACTAATTGAAAATTGAATTTTGAATCCGAAATAGAGCACATCGCGTCACCATACTAAACTCAGGTTTAACCTTCTGTCAGGTAACATCAAACCCAACTGTTAGTGTAAGACGGTCATAGACATTACTCCAACTTCACCTCCTATAAGATAGAGCTTTCAGCTCACGCCTACCATATTGACAAACACTATAAAATTCTACCCAATATAACCTTAAGAGGCAACTATCGAAACAACAACTCAAATTCAAGAAAGTAATCTCTACATTAAAATGATGAGAACAATTTCATAGACAAACATACAAAGTCTAACGAGTGATTCTAGGTCATCATGAAGCTAAATAAGCTACCTTCACTCAAATGGTCCTAATACCGACGAGGAACAACTTCTAAAAGTCACATATGCTAAGAAGGCATAGTTACGTTTCCAAACTATCACGCTTCTTGAGAGATCCTAGACTCGTAACTGAAGACTTTTGCATGTATATTACAAAATGGCTAAAATATTCCATGAATAGCACAATAATGAAAATATTTTTGCACAAATAGCAAAAAATGGAAACGGACCTATTAAAAAGACCAAAAGGCTCATGGTGTGGTCTAGTCTCTTTTAAACCATATGCTCGGATTGAGCCTCTTTTAGTTTTAAACATTGAGCTTTTCTCTTTCTCTATCAATAGTAAATTGATAGACTTCCATCACTAGAGAACGATAGATTCTATCAATAGGGGCTGATAGAATCAATTACGTTGAATCAATCAATAGTAAATTGATAGACTTCAACAATAATAAATTGATAGACTTCCATCACTAGAGAATAATTGATTCTATCAAAGTAATCGATAAAAAAAAGGGTAGAATAGAGATTTTTTAAAAAAATAGGTAGAATTTTCTATAAACAAATTATTTTAAAAAAGTTGCTATAATTGCAAACTGTAGTAAAAAAGTTGCTATACAGTGCAAATTTCCTTAGATCATCCTATTTATTTAGTAGGAATGTTTTTGTTTACGAAGATTTGATAATATTTTGATAATTAATTTTGTTTTACCGATATCATTCTCGAGATTACTAAAATTTACATGAAATTTCACATATATTATGATATTTATATTATATTTTAAAATAAATTTAGTTTAAGGATAAAATATGCTCTAGAAAGAACGATAGGGAGAGGTGCGAATCATGAAACCAATAGAGATTAGGATTCAGGGGCTCGACTGAGTAAAAGAAGTCAAAGAGATTAGCTTCCGGCCGAAGGAAGAGGTGTCCGGCTTCTGAGCTAAGCAGCTTTCCCGAGTGAAAGAGTTGTAGAAGGTTTGGATAGTAGTCGAGATTGAGTAAAAGAGGTTCTAAACCTATAGGGAGAGGGGAATGTTTACAAGCAAAGGTCCAACAACTTGACCAATTTACCATTTTTACCTTTCCTTAACAGTAAAGCCTATTTCCCTTTCACTCTTATTTGTGTGAAAACTAAATGCCGCTTTGATATCAACCTGCAAAACTCAAAATACAAAACAAACAATCTTCTAGATTTTCACTAAACAAGATTGAAGAGACAAAACACACAAAACAATTCTCTAAAAAAACACTTCTCTTTAATTAATTCTCTATTTGGATATATTATACTTTTTGCTCTTTGAATCTATCTTCCAACAACGGAATAGACCATCTATTTATAGTCTATTACAACTTGTTCTACAAGTTTCTATTGCCATAACTTTGTAACCATTTTGGCATTCAATTACAAAAACTCTCATATTAAATACCCACTAACTCCTTAGTCAAAATCAAAACCATTATGCCATAACTCCTAATTCAAAATAAAACTCCCACAATTAAACCCATTTAAAACATATCATTTGAAGTTCATTCCAACAAAAATCCTCCATAAACTTAAATGCTTCTGCCATCCGCCATGCCAATCATCTTCTTGAATTTATCAAACAAAACCTTTGGTAACGGTTTTGTAAAGATATCTGCAACTTGATCTTGACTTGCAACATGCTTCAATTCCACGCTTCCTTCCTTCACATGATCTCGGATAAAATGAAAGCGAACATCAATGTGTTTGCTCATTTCATGATTCACTGGATTCTTTGCTAACTCAATTGCTGATTTGTTATCAACTTGTATCACTGTTGCGCCAAGTTGCTTTAGCTCCATCTGGCTCAACAAATTTCTTAGCCTTATCGCATGACAAATGCACCAAGAAGCTGAAACATATTCAGCTTCGCATGTCGAAAGCATCACGATCGGTTGTTTCTTTGACAACCAAGTGAATGTTGTATTGCCCATAGAGAATGCATATCCCGCAGTGCTTTTCCGATCATCTATGTCTCCGCTCCAATCGCTGTCGGAGTAACCCACCAACTTGTAATCTTCCACTTTCGAATAGAACATCCCAAGTGACACAGTTCCTTAGATGTATCGTAAAATTTGCTTCAATGCCTTCCAATGCGAATAAATCGGCTCCTCCATGAACTGACTCACAATGCCAACACTCAATGCGATGTCTGGCCTTGTGCATGTGAGATAGCAAAGACTTCCCACCAAACTTCGGTATCTGGTCGCATCCACACGTTCTCCTTCATCAAATTTAGATAGTTTCGTTCCAGGTTCCATTGGTATTGAAACCGGGTTGCAATTTCGCCATTTTGAACTTCTTCAAGATCTTCTTCGCATATTGCTCCTGCGAAACAAAAATACCATTCTCTCCTTGTTTAACCTCCAAACCGAGGAAAAACTTCAGCAAACCCAAATTTGTCATCTCAAATTCTCGCGTCATTGTGTCCATGAACTTTTCTATCATCGCATCACTGTTACCCATAAAAATAATGTAATAACCCAATTTTAAATAGGTTTTATTTGAATAAAAGGTTAAAAATGGCAGTTTTGTAGTTTTGTTTAAAGAAGAGGGGCATTTGTGACTTTTTGACTTTGGTATTTATGGAAAATCGTGGGCCCCTAGGTTTGTTTTAGCACTGTTCACGCCCCGTCCCTTCTCGATTTTTTTCCGACCAACAGCCTCCGTTCGCTGGAGTTGCATTGTCGTCGGGCGTTCGATCAGCCGCTAGGTGTCGTCGTTGGTTTTTGCGCGCGAGGGTGAGGAGTTGCAGGTCGTCTTCGTCACCGTAGGGGGGTCCGTCACACCAAGTCACGCACATGGAAACTCGTGGGTTCGTCGTCGATAGAGCTCGAAATCGCGTCGCGTTGGGTCTGCGCAACCAAGTTCGAAGCGATGCCGCTTGAGTCGAGGAGCTGCGCTGCTGGGCTGTTCGAAGGAGTCGCCATCGTCTCAAGTTGGAGAGAGGAGCAGCGCCACCGTGGAGTTCAATGGCCGCCACCGTTCGTCTAGCCGCCGCCATCTGCTTGATGCGCCGCCGCTGGAGTAGGGTAAGCTAGCTCTCTCTCTCTTCTTCTTCATTTAGGGTTTTGGTTGGTGGTGTTCTAAATGATGAAGAAGGTGTTTGTTTGGATGTGGGGTTTGGGCTATTTAAGTTGAGATTCAAGCTATTCTAGTTGGGTGTAAGGCTATTCTAGTGAGGACTAGGGGCTGTTTGTTTGAGAGTTATGTTATTCTAATGAAGGATAGAGGTTGTTTGTTTTTAAGTTCAAACTCATTCAAAAGGTGGTTAAAACATGCTTGGTTATGTGTTAAGTATATTCTAGTTATGGATAAGTGGTGTTTGTTTGCAAGTTTTAAGTTATTTAAGTTATGGATAAGGTTGTTTGTTTGTGAGTTTAAACTCATTTAAGCTGTGAATAGGGGTTGTTTGTTTCCAAGGTCAAGCTTATTTAAATGGAGGTTTAGGGTGTTTGTTTACAAGTTTATGGATAGTTAAGTGGTGGATTATGCTTGTTTGGTTGTGGACTAAATTCATTCAAGTTGTGGGTTAAAAATTGTTTGGCTAGTGAGTTAAAATCATTCAAATTGTGGTTCAAGGCTGTTTGGATATGGGTGTAGTGTCGTTTGAGATTGAGATTAATAAATACTGGTTGTAAGTGTAGAAAGTGTTTGGTTTGGGTTTAAATGGTGAGTTATGACCCATTAACTTTTATGTTGACTAGATTTGACCCGAACTGTTCGCCATTTTTCGAGCCGAGTTTGTGAGGCGCGAGTAGTCAACGGGAGTTGTCGGGACATGATTTTCGAGGTTTCTCACTGTTTGATAAATTTAATGTTCTGGATCTGTTTTTGGTGGTCTCATGTGCTAGTTTTAACCGGTTTGTTCATTTTAGGGCCCGCATCAATGAATTGACTGTTGGAGGTTTCAGCGAGTTTCGAAAGTGCAGTAGTGGATTTGACCAAGGTAAGGGACCCCTTACCCCCTTCTCAAGGACATGTGGTTAATACATGTGCAGTCTACTTGCATTAATTGATTTGTTTGTTTGTAACATGACCATGTGCATTATATGTTGCATTTGATTGCATTGTTAGCATATACATTTCATGCCTTGTCTCTTG
This sequence comes from Sicyos baderoa, assembly GCA_037832685.1. Taxonomy (NCBI): domain Eukaryota; kingdom Viridiplantae; phylum Streptophyta; class Magnoliopsida; order Cucurbitales; family Cucurbitaceae; genus Sicyos; species Sicyos baderoa. The sequence continues at coordinate 8,709 of JBBMEF010024903.1, read as the reverse complement.
TATGACTAGTGATGCATGATTTGCGTATGACTGCCTGATATGGTCGTGTTGCATGTGGTTTGACTGTCCTGATATGGACTCGCATGATTTTCCTTATATGGACTGTCCCGATACGGACTTGCATGATGTTTGATACACGGCTCAGTGCCTTGTTTGGACCCAAACAAGTCACGAAGACTGGATAGAGGAGACTAGTAGGTGGGTGTGGACGATGATATTCGGGCTCACACCCCAGCTTGAGATGATATTCTCTCGCTCCGCAGGACTTCCGTGGATGGTCGGGCGGCCAGGCTCAAGGCCCTGAATGGTTTCTACTAGTAGCCTAAGCACTCTCCTGGTATGTGGTATGGGCCTGATATGGTTCATTGGTGATTGGTGTGGCACCACCTCTTGCCGTGAGTACGAGGCCTGGGGCCAACAGGTTACTCGACTCACCAGATCCCTCTAGAGTAGACCGCCAGATTGCTCTCGAGTCAGATGACTCATGTGAGCTTTTGGTATTGGGGTCTACGACCTTTAGGCCGCTCTGCGTGGTGCTCATCAAGAACGATGTTTCTTGACCTAGCACCCAGGAGCTTGGGTTTTGTATACCCCTCGGTTATGTTGATGATCATACTTATTTGTTGATGTTTGTATTCTTGTGCATGTCTGTCCTCGAGCTGGGGAAGCCTTACCGAGTTTGCAAAAACTCACACTTTCCACTGTGGAATCCCCCACAGGTACTACTAGACTGTACCGAGATTGATGATTAACGGAGCTGGAGATGACCATGGGACCTGCTGCATTACTTTGTATAGAGTCTCTTAGTTTATTATGTTTTGACTCTTGGGTACCCTATGCTTGTTTAAATTGAATTTACAGTTTATAAACTCGTCTTTTAACTGGTTTTCAAAGATTGTTGTTTTGGATTTAATTATACATGCCCTAAGTGTAGAACAATGTTTCCATGCATTTAGAGTTAAGGACTTAGGCTTAGACCCTGATTTGGGTCGGGTCCTTACAAATAAATCATCAACGTAAAGAGCAAAAAATATCACATTACCTCCATCCTGCTTTGTGTAAAGCGCATGCTCGTAAGGATACTGCCTGTATCCGTTCTCCTTGAAGTAAGTATCAATGCGAGTATTCCATGCTCGTGGTGCTTGCTTCAACCCGTAAAGGGCTTTTTTTCGATTTTATCACTTTCTTCTCTTCTCCAATCTTCACATATTCGGGTGGTTGCTCAATGTACACTTCTTCTTCAAGCACACCGTTCAAGAATGTCTCCATTCTCGCAACCGGAGCAAATACTTCATCATAATCAATTCCTGCCTTCTGCTTGTATCCCTTCAAAACAAGCCGCGCTTTGTAGCATTCTATCTTCCCTTGCGCATTCATCTTTTTCTTGAATACCCACTTCACACCAATGGGCTGACTTGCATTCAGCAATTTTGTCAGCTTCCATGTATCATTGCGCTCTATCGCATTGATCTCTTCATCCATGGCACTTTGCCACTTCTCGTTTCGCACTGCTTCCTCAAAGCTTATATCTTCCGCATCTGCCAAAAGACATACAAGATGTACCTCATTTGTCGCATCCTATAAATCTTGCAAACTCTGTATTCTAGGTTGTTGCGGTTCGTCTTCATCATCAGTTTCAACATCTCTTGGCATGCTTGTTGATGTGATGACTGATAATTCTCCAACTTCGATGCTAGCTTCCACCGAATTGTTCCAGTCCCATTCGCATTCTTCATTGATTCGCACATCACGACTCACCATCGTCTTCTTGCTTATTGGGTCAAGTAGCTTGTACCCTTTTGATTTCTCATCATAGCCAATGAAAACATATTTCTTGCTCTTGTCTTCGAGTTTCGTTCTTCACTGGTTAGGTACGTGTGCATAAGCCACACTACCAAACACTTTGAGATGCGAAACTGTCGGCTTCTGTCTGCTCCATGCTTCTTGCGCATAAATTGCGCATTCAACTACTTCTGCCCAAAATTCCTTTGGCATACTTTTGCTCTTCAACATTGCTCAAACCATGTCAAGAATAGTTATATTTTTCCTCTCAGCCACACCATTTTGTTGAGGAGTATATGGCGCGGTTAGAAATCGCCTTATGCCTTGATCGTCACAATACTTCATGAAAGCCATCGAAGTATATTTACCTCCTCTGTCAGATCGCACAACTTTGATCTGTCTACTTGTTTCTTTCTCCACCTTCATTCTGAATTTCTTGAACACCTCAAATGCTTCTGATTTTTCTTTCAAGAAATAAACCCAAGTTTTTCGTGAGAAATCATCAATAAATGAAATGAAGTACCTTTTACCGCTAAACGATCCTGGGTTATTGGTCCGCATATATCTGTATGAATCATCTCGAGCGGTTGTTTAGCCTGATATTCTGCCTTCTTCTGAAATGAGGTTCTCGCATGCTTGCTGAGCACGCATTCTTCACAAAACTTTCCTTCATAGTTCATGTCAAGTAGTCCATGCACCATATTCTTCTTTGCCAACGCATTTAGTCCACCATGATGTAGGTGACCAAATCGAAGATGCCAAAGTGATGCTTTGTCTTCTACATCAACTTGCAAACATTTTTCTCGTATGCTTCTCAAATTCAGTCTATACATGCGTCTCTCCATCTCGACTTGAGCGACTAAACGCTCTTGCTTGTCCTTCAAATGTAACAGTCGGTCTTTCATAAATATTGAATAACCTTTCTCTGTCAGTTGCCCCAAACTCAAAATATTTGTTTTGAGATCTGGAACATAATAGACATCCTGGATTGACCCTGTCAAGCCATCCTTTTGCAAATAATAAATCGTACATTTTCCTCTGAACTTCACTTTTGACGCATCACCAAAAGAAATATGACCGTCTTCAATTTTCCGCATCTCTTTGAATAGATGCTCTTGATCGCTCATATAATTGCTTGCTCCTGAGTCGAGATACCATAAAGTATCATTGTTGTCGTTGTCATCATTTTTTTCCATCAAAAGAAGACCTTCATTCGCATCGTCTTCTAATGCTAAATTGGTTGTTTCTTCAACCCTTTTATCCGCTCGACAATCTATAGCAAAATGTCCCATTTTACCGCAATTATAACATTTGTCGGATTTACAATCACTTGCATAGTGACCAAACTTGTGACATTTGTAGCATTCAATGATTGAATAATTCGATCGACCACCTCTTCCTCGACCTCGTCCTCTTCTGCGATAATTTGCTTGGCTCGATTGTCCCTTCACTTCATGATTGTCTCTTTGACCACCGCGACCATTCCTAAGACCTCCACGACCACGACCTCTACCCTGAAATTGTTTAGAATAGAGTACATTTTCGTCTTTGATTGATGCTTTGGTTTGAAGCGCTTGCTCTAGCGTTTCCTCCTTCTTTCTGTTCTTGTGTTGCTTGTGTACCTTAAGAGAACCTGCAAACTCGTCAAGAGTGAGAGTTGCAAGGTCTTTTGACTCTTCAATTGCGCACACCACATTCTCAAAATTATCCGTCAACGATCTCAAGATCTTTTCAACAACTCGCGCATCAGTTAGCTTTTCGCCCTTGCGATTGAGTTGATTTACCACCGTCTGCACACGGTTTGGTTTGATTCGTCGAGTAATTCGCGGTATCCGCTGGTTCTACAAAACCTTCTTCGACCACCTCCCATGCATCATGAGATCCAAGTAGAGCTTTCATCTGAATGCTTCAATTCTCGTAATTCACCTTTGTCAATCGTGGTAGCAACATTTGACTCATCACGTTCGTCATGGCTCTACTACCAATTTGTGAAAACTAAATGTCGCTTTTGATACCAACCTGTAAAACAAAAAATACACAAATAGAAAAATCTTGCTAGATTTTCTCTATCAAGATTGGAGAGACAAAACACACTAAACAATTCTCCAAAAACACTTTTCTTATTTCTCAACTTCTCAAATTCTTTTTCTCTTTTCTCTCCATCTTTACTCTATTACACTTTTTGCTCTATCTGCCACAATGGAATAGACATCTATTTATAGCCTATTACATCTTGTTCTACAAGTTTCTATTGCCATAACTTTGTAACCATTTTGACATTCAATTACAAAAAACTTTCACAATAAAAGACCAACTAATTCCTTAGTCAAAACAAAAAACTATTTTGCCATAACTCCTAATTGAAAAATAAAACTCCCGGAATTAAATCACATTAAAACCATAGTATTAAGTTTATTCTAAGAAAAAAGAGGGTAGATTTTTTGGACAGTAGTGATTTGGAATAAAAAAAAGTAGTGGGACCCACAAAAAATACATTTTCCTCATTGTTTTTTCTTTTTTTCTTTTAATCAATAAACGAGTAATCCCATTTAATTAATTATTTTTTTCTCTCTCCCTCCATTAACATTCTCTCACCTAACCCTTTCTTCTCCCATTTCTTCATCTTCTTCCCCCAATTTCAATTGTTCTTCTCTCATTGATGTCACATTTTATCCTCTTTAGTACCTCTAATCAATTTATCTTTCAATTTTTGTTTGGTCCCCATCTAAACTAGATTAAGGCTAAGCCTTCAATCAAGATTTCATTTCCCTCTATTTTCTTCTTGTATAATCAGGTGTTGTAAGATTCTATTATGGTTATGAATCAAATTGTATTTCGTTCTCAAGAAAAACTAAAAAATAGAGATTTTTTTTCAAAGCGAAAAAAAATAAAATTAAAATGTGTACAATAAAATATTTCACAACAATACACGAAAAATATTCGTGAAGGAAAAAAAAAAAGCACCGGCATTACAAGCAAGCAATGGAAGTGGCTTTTTACGAATTTGTTCTAAAGCTTTGACTATCTGCCGGAGCGCCGGCGAGAAGCTCAGCCACAACTGCCATGGCGCGAATCAGCATCTGTAAAGCGGAAATGTAATCTGTAGCTTCTTCAAGCAAGTTCGGTAATGAGATTTTCCGGCATCCAAAACCAGTCAGCCGAGAGATCGGTAATGGTTATTTTTTTGTGTATTGTTGTGAAATATTTTATTGTACACATTTTAATCTTCAAAGCGAAAAAGTAATTAATTAAATGAGATTACTCATTTTATGATTATAAAAAAAATAATAAGAAAAATTATTTTTTGTGGGTCCCACCACTTTTTTTATTCCAAATCACTACTGTCCAAAAAATCTACCATCTTTTCGCCATAGTTTTCGAAACTACCTTTTTTTGCCATTAGTTTTTGAAACTACACTACTTTCTTAAATTGCCCTGTTAGGATCTAATAATCAACAGAATTAATTAGTTAAATTAAGAGTGCACGCCTAGTTTAATTATTTTATCTTAATCAATCCATAGAGCTTAAAGCGGTTAGTTACTTTAGTATGGAACGTTATCGTGCCCAGCTAATTAGGACTAATTAGAATATTTAACTCGACGTATGGAGCGCTATTGTGCCCAGCTAATCAAGTTAATTATGTATTAGAGGACCTAAGATTACTTAGGGGCTTTGCCGGCTTTTCCGTTAAGGTCGATTAGGTGGAAATTGTTGAAATTTATTTCATTGGTCGTCTATGATCGAAAACATCATTGCTATTTGTGTTTACCTCGATTCGGTGCCCAAGGTTTAATCTTTATCATTTACTTTTATTATTTTAGTCATTTTATTTTCATTCTCCCAAATCCACCCAAAAGTTCGCATCAAATGAGAAAATTAAAAAGATAGAAATTAAGTTATTCAGTTCCTTGTGGTTCGACTCGGTCCACTGTTAAACATTACAAATATTTAACTTTAGATTGAAATTTATAAATATATTTGATAGACCCTCGGCAACGTCTTGTCATACATTATATTTAATTGTTAAAGAAATTATAAGAAATCAATTTCCATGCAAATCTATATGACCCTCTAATTTTTTTGAAAATTGTACATTTTTCATGTATAAATGACTCAATGAGCTAACGTTATATTTAAGTATATAGTTTTTTTGTTATACAATTAATAGTGTGCACCCAGATTCTTTTTATATATTTTTTATATACAAAGTCATTATTAATGTAGTTCTCATACAAATTTTAACCCCAAAATTGTAAGTGTCTAGATCTCCCCCTATATGCAAAGGACCATCTTAAATTGTTTCAAATTTTCAATATTAGGAGTTTAAGTACTTTCAATCAATTTTAAAACTAGAGTATTTTGTTGATTTTTTTTTTTTTTGTTATAAAATTTAAAATTAGTTTTTGTTATAAAATAGTTTCAATTAGATTTTTTTCTATAGATTTAGAAACATGTTGATGTTGATTCTTGTAGGAAAAATAAACTTATTTTTATTATTACAATTTCAACTAAATTAACTTTAAATTTATTCTCAAATAAATTTTAAACTTTGGGGCAAGTACATAAACTTAAATTTAATATTTATAAATTAATGAATCAAAATAAAATGATCTTACCAAATTGATATTTTAACTTAAAAAAGAAGAGAAATTGTACTGGATAGTCCAATTTTACAAAATAATTACTGATTTAGGCAAATTTGAAATATTTAGCATCCAATATAAATAATACTCATCGTACTGTATTATGTATTAGTTATTCAATATAAAAAGTATTACTTTATACCGTATATTTGACTATAGTTGCTAAATTGTTTAAATTTGCCTAATGTTGTAAATATTTTATCAATTTGATCTTTTCCTACAAAAACCCTCCTAAAAATAATGTAGTAAAGTTAGATGTGCAAACATAATATAGGTCACAATCCCAAATAATTTTCCCAACAAGTGGCAGGTTGGAGTTGGAATTTGCCTACACATGATAAGGTACCAAACGAACAAAGGGCTGATCATGACAAGAGAGAAATGAAAGAAAAAAAGCTACCAGTTTCTTTTTTATTCAATATTAATTGGTTACTTTTATTTTTATTTAAAAAAAGAAAAGAAAAAAGAATTGGTTACTTTTTATTTTTTGAAAACTATCAATTGGTTACTCTTTTGCAATTACAACCAGAAAGACATTAAATGCAAAACATGCAAAAACAGTAGAAGAAAACGACTCTCTTCTGTTATTTTACATTTATGACCTGAACACCAAAAACCTTCGTTCTTACTTCTACTTTCTTCTCTCTCTCTATTTATTTTTTTATTTTTTGTCATTTTCAATTTATATCCAAATCCAATAAATAATTTGGGTCAATTATTTGATTTATTATTTTTCATTTTTTATTTTTAAAATTTGCATTCATCTTTTTAAGAATACTAACCAAATTTCAAAAATAAACTTTTCGTAGGTACATTTTTTTTTGTTTTCAATTTTTTGTTTTCAATTTTTTGTTTGGTGTCTAAAAATATAGATAAAATGTAGATATTCAAGTAAGAAAAAACATATGGTAAAATAATTATTGTATGTTTAAATTTTTAAAAACAAAATGATTATTGAACAGAAGCTTAGTTATTTAATTTTATATGACAACTTATATATAATTAGGACACTCTCTTTACGTTTCAATTGGAGAGGAGGAGATTCAAACTTATAACCTCTGAGTCATGAGATATACACTGATTCCACTAAATTACTATTTGTTAGTTGATCTCACTTTTTTTTTCTATTTTTGTTTTCGGTACAAATTGAAGGAGGGGACGAAGATCGAACCCATGATCTCACTTTTCATTGAACGTAATAAATATGAATTATTTGTTTATGACAGAGACATTATTATGCTAATTATTTTTAGTTTGTAGGGTGTGAGAATTAAAATTTGAACCATAGAGGATATACACTTTAAGTGAATTGAATTTTGTATAATAATTGAAAAAGAAAAAAACAGCAAGAAGAAAAAATAATTTGTTAAAAACTAAAAACAAAAAGAACTAAAGATTAAAAGTGAAAATTATATTGGGGTATATAGTCCAACATATCCGCCACCGAAAAAAATCGAGGATATATAAAGCTCTAAACAAATGTCCGTCTTTACTCTAATTGTCAAACACGAATTTAGTGTTAGCACCACTCGACACTAGGGGTGAACATGGGTTGGGTTGGGTTGGGTTGGGTTGGATTTAGGTGATTTTTAATCCAACCCAAAAATTTGGATTGGTCAATTCTCCAACCCAACCCAATCCAATTAAAGACACAACCCTTTATTTTCGGGTTGGGTTCATAAATCTTAAACCCTAAAAAATAAAAAGTCTAACAATAATAATAAAATAAAATAAATATACATATACATCTAATATAAATAATTAAATAACATAATAATTATTATATTGGTAAAAAAATATATTTTTTAAACTAATCGATAAATTCGGGTTGGTCGGGTTGGATTGGGTTGATTTTAGGTCAACCCTTGACCCAACCAAACCCATGAAAATTTCATATTTTGAACCCAACCCAATCCGTCAAATTGGGTTGGATTGGTTCGAGTTTTTTGGGTTGTCGGGTTATTGTGCACCCCTACTCGACACCCTCCAAGTGATGTTATTTCCCACAAAATCTTTGAGTTTATAAAATGTAGAAATCTAATCCCAGATTCAAGCACAATTAAACCAAAGCTAAGAATAGAGATGAAAACAAAAGCAAAGTAAAGAAGGATGAAGAAGAAATTGTACACCGATATAAAGTGGTTTAGACTCACTTACTCCACTGTTCAGAATGTGAGATGATCAATCTTGATCATTGTTCGCTGGATAGGTGGTTCGCGGTTAGCGAAAAATAAGTAGATTTTTATAGCGAATTGCAAATGCAAGTGTACATTATCGTTTGCA
>JBBMEF010024874.1:0-17297 GCA_037832685.1 Sicyos baderoa | reverse complement strand
TGCTCTTGTTAAGGTGTTGTGGAAGAGGTTTTGTGCTATCGTTTTCTTGGGTTGTTTGAGCCTTAGTCAACTTTCGAGGACGAAAATTTTCTAAGGGGGGAATATTGTAACAACCCACTTGTTTTAGTCAATGTATGTGATTAAAATTAAGGAGGAATAAGTCTTTGGAGTTTAAATAAGAATTTTGGCACATTTGTAATTAAAGTTAAAGAGAGAGGGCATTTAGGCATTTTGGCCTTGATGTTTAATGAAAAAATGGGAAAAATCTCTAGGTATTTTTGGGATAAGCAAACCCGTGAGGCCAGTGGGCCAAAGCGGATAATTTCTTGGCTAGCGATGGGTCAGGGTGTTACATTATATAAAAGGAATCATTATGGTGACCCAATTGATAAAAAAATGTCTTAAGGTGATAGTTCAATTAATTTTCTAAAGCTTCCTTGACATCCAAATGTTGGTCAGATTGTGGGGGTGTTTGGGCCACCAAGAATAAATGAGAGAATGAGAATGTGAATGAAAATGATTCTACGTGTTTTTTGGCACCGGTAATCATTACCCCATAACCACGTTTTTCAAAAATCATTTTTTTTCATCCTCCTCCTAATTACTTTTTATTCTCTCTTCATCAACTTTTCATGCATCAATCACTATTTTTTACTCACGTCATATTTATTATTTTATTTTTTTCATAATAATTACCATTATTTTAAATACAAATATCATTTCTCTCATAATTATTACTTTCACCTCAAACACAAATAATCATTTCTTACTCTATTCTCCTTCTCATTACCATTTCTCCCTTAACTATTACCATTCCCCTAAAAAGATACTTTGAAGTTTTTCTCTATATTTATTTATGATGTGCGAAAATGGCATTGTTTTCTGAAATTTCTGAAACACAAATAATTATTTCCTATTTTCCTTCTTAAAAAAAAAAAAAAAAAAAAAACTTAATATGTCAATATCTGCAAACGCGATTGAATAATTTTTAGGTTTTATGAAATTTAGACCAAATTTATAATTATTCTTTTATCCAATAATTAATAATTTTTTTAAAAAATAAGATAGTGTCATCATACTTACCAAAGAAGTTAAGTTTCTATTATATTTATATATATAGGGTTTGACTCTTCCTAAAAAAAATAAAATAAAATATATATATATAGGGTTTGACTCCCCAATTTATGCTAAAAAATATTTTTTTTTAAGAAAAGCAATAAAATGCGTCAAATGAGCAAATGTTACTATTTTTTTTCAGAAAAGTTTAGGAGCCGGTTGGGCATCCTTTAATTTTTATGTTCAACTAGGTGGCAGAATTTTCTCTTTCTTAATTGTTTAATTAATTTGTTGGGATTTTTTTTTTTTTTTTGTAATTTAAAGAAAAGTTAGGTCTTGTCTTGATTTATTTGTTTCTAATATGGTATAATCTAAATTTAAAGAATAATAAAATATATTCCAATTCGTGTCATAAAAATGAAGTACATGAAAAGATAGACGATGTCAAAATATAATTTGAGTAGAAAGTGAATATGAAAAGATTGCTATTTAATTTTTATCGGGTTGATTTCAGTACATATGTACGATCTAATAACTATGAGATTATATATTTAAATCTCATTTTAATGGTATTTGGTAACAAAATGCCTTAATCAACTTTTTAAATCTTAATTTCGCAAGATTTATTTAACTAATTGACTAAAAAATATTTATTTCACTAAAATTGTTATTGTTATGATGTTTTTGTGTTGTTTGACTTCAACATTTCTTTTTTTCCATAATGAATCAATATTTTTCTATTGTATAACAATATTACTACCATCCGCTAATTTGAGCATAACACACAACATAAACAATCCCATTAATATGTACTATTGGTTAAATAGATCAATTAATTGTTTGGAATTTTAAATTTGTCACAAATAAAAATTAAAAAGGAGCCTAATACAAATATCCAAAACACGTATTATAAATTTATACACAAATAAAACTTTTGTTTTTCTTTTTTTTTTAGTTGAAAACATCATATACAAGATCTTAACACACAGAAAACAAAGAGTTCAAACCAAAGGGAAAAAAACCTACAAATTCAAATGACAGTGTATTTTCGTTTCTCAACATAATTGACGAGCGACTCGAAATCCTTCTCGCCGATGAATCCATCTCTGTCGGAGTCAGCGTGAAGAAGAGCTTTGTGAGCTCGGTACGACGGTAGAAAGGCTCCGATGTATCGGAAGGCTTCGGTGAGCTCAGTGGCGCTTAGGCGACCGTCACCGTCGTCGTCGTGGTCTCTGAAGATCATCCTTAGTTGCTCTCTTGATATCTTCGGCCTCTGGTGCATCTGGCTTTTTCTTCCCATGGCTGTCGATTTTTTTTTTCTTTATGATTTTATGTTGCATGCACTGATATTTTTGTTGTGTGTATTTATACTCATAATTCCCATGTGGTTAAAGTGTTATGTATAAAATATATAGACTTATTAATAATAATAATACATTTGTTGTATTATAATTTAATTTCAGATTCCTAAAATTCGGTCAAAAAGTTGGATAGATTTGAAGAGCAAAATAAAAAAATTGTTTAAAATCAGAGATAAAGTGAGTACATATTACGAAGGAAATTTGCACTGTATAACAAATTTTTTACTCTACATTAGAATTATAACAACTTTTTAAAAATATTGTAAATATAGCAACTTTTTTTTATAGACTCTATCAAACACTATTGATGGAGTCTATCGGACACTATTGATGAAGTCTATTGATGGAGTCTATCAGACACTATTATGCCCTCTCAAACACATGATGTTATGGAAGTCAAACACATGATGTTATGGAAGTCATGAGTTTGCCCAAACATGTCTGAAAGGATTGGGAGATGAAATTACACTAACAAATATCAACAATAATATCTAATATGCCCCCTCAAACACATGATGTTATGGAAGTCATGAGTTTGCCCAAACATGTCTGAAAGGATTGAGTAGATAAAGCTTTGGTAAACATATCAACAATCGGATCTTTGGATGACACAAATTTGACAGTTAAGTCTTTTCGAACTACTTTTTCACGAACAAAAATGATAGTCAATCTCAATATGTTCCGTTCTTGCATGGAATACAGGGTTGTTGGCCAAGGAAATGGCATAAATGTTGTCACAATACAAAGTTGGAAGTTCTCATAAAAAAACTCGTAAATCACGCAACAATTGTCGGAGCCAGAAAATATCAGCAGCAGTATTTGCTAGTGCGCGATACTCAACTTCTGTAGAGGAGCGAGAGACAGTGGATTGTTTCTTGGCAGACCAGGATATCGGGTTGGAGCTAGGGGTGTACAAAAAACCCGGCAACCCGAGCAACCCGGACTACCCAACCCAAACCGTAAGGGTTGGGTTGGGTTATAATTTTTTTGGGTTGGGTTGGGTTATGATTTTGTAATTTTTGTTGGGTTAGGTTGGTTCTTGGGTTGGCAAATTTTTGGCTCGTTAAACCCAACCCAACCCGGATTAAGAATATTATATATAATATGTATATATATATGTAAGATAAATTAATAAGATAGATTTTTGACATATTTTGTAAGTCTTCTAAAAAAAGAATATGTACTAACAAGATTGGTAATATGTTGAAATATGTCGAAATATAGTATCATATATTTTTTTTAAACATATTTGTAGGTCTATGAATTGAATCTTAAATGAAAAAATGAGGGTAACATAACCCGAGAACCCAACCCGAAAATCTAGGGTTGGGTTGGGTTACATTTATGCATAGGGTTGGACGGGTTGGTGAATTGACCAACCCGAAAAGTTGGGTTGGTAAAAAAAAAGCATTCAACCCTACCCAACCCGGACAATGTACACCCCTAGTTGGAGCCAAGGAGAATGACATATCCAGTGGTAGAACGTCGATTAGTAGAATCACCAGCCCAATCAGCATCACAAAAGGCTTGAAGATAGAGGTTTCCTGGTTTGAAAAGAATACCTGAGGTAGATGTGCCACGAAGATAACAGAGGATGCGTTTGACTGCCGAGAAATGAATTGTCGTAGGTTGCTGCAGGAATTGGCTGACTCTATTGAGAGCATAAGAAATATCTGGACGTGTAAATGTGAGATACTAAAGACACCCAACAAGCTTCCTATACAATGTAACATCTGTAAGAGGTGGAGCAGAATAGTGTAAATCAATAGTAGTCGACATAGGTGTTAAACATGTTTTTGCAGCATTCATCCCAGAAGTAGCTAGAAGGTCAGATAAATATTTTGCCTGGTTGACAAATAGTCATGTAGTGTAATATTCAATTTCTAGACCAAGGAAGTATTTCATTCGTCCGAGGTCTGAAATTTGAAACTATAAGCAAGGGCTCGTTTCAACGTTGCAATGTAGCTAGGGTCTGGTCCAGTGATGACAATATCATCCACATAGAGTAAAAGATATGTTAATGAGGAGCCAACAGATCTGACATAGAGGGATGTATCTGCATTCGACATCTGAAAACATAGAGTCAATAGATAAGATGTAAATCGGTCATACCATGCACGATGCGCCTGTTTGAGACCATATAAGCTCTTCTTGAGAGAACAAACATGATTTGGATAACTTTGGTCAACGAACCTTGTTGGTTGAGACATATAAACTTCTTCTTGTAGATAACCATGAAGAAAGACATTTTTAACATTCATTTGATGTAAAGTCCAACTATAGTGAGATGCCAAGGCTAAAATTACCCGAGTTGTGGGTTTCTTTACAACTGGACTAAATGTTTCATCAAAGTCAAATCCCTCAATTTGATGATAACCCTTTGCAACTAAACGAGCTTTATGACGAGCAATTGATCCATCCGCATTATACTTTGTTCGAAATACCCATTTACATTCTATAATGTTCATATGTGGTAAGCGAGGAATTAAACTCCATGTTATTTGTTCTTGAAGAGCCATAAACTCATCAGCCATGACAGATCACCAATGAGGATATTTTGATGCTTCAGTATAAGAAGTAAGATCAGTTTGAATAGTGGAGCTAGTGGTAGCATTTAAGGCCATATGTCTTAAAATACCTCATTTAAAGCGTGTTTGCATAGAGTGATTGTTTACCGTGGTATGAGAGTTAGATGTAGTAATGGTAATGGGATCTAATTCTAGTGTATAGTGAACAGGTGCTGGGAAAGGTAGATTTGGGCGGGATGATGTAGGTAAAGTGGATGGATTCATTGGGCTTAGTAAGTGTGAAGGGACAAGCATCGGCGAGATAGACATATCACGAGCATTAAACACCATGGCAGTCGGTATACATTGATGATCAAGAACGGGAGGTGATGTTTTAGGTGTTGGAGGATTTTGAGGTGAAATAGAATGTTTATGAATCTGTTGGAGTGACAAAGGATCATTTTGGGATTTATAAGGAGGGTTGAAGAAGGAAAATATAGATTCGTGGAAATGGACATGACGAGAAACTATGTTTTTCTTTGTTTCGAGATTGTGGCAAATGTATCATTTATAGTCAAGAGTATATCCCAGAAAAACATGAAGTGAAGTTTTGGGTTCGAGTTTATGTTTTTTATAAAGTTTCAAAAGATGATAGCATGCACAACCAAAAACTTTCAGATGTAGTAAATCGGGAGTTTTTCCAAACAATTTTTCAAACGGTGATAACATATTTAAGGAGTGAGTTGGCATTTTATTAATTAAAAAGACAGCAGTTGAGAAGGCATAAAGCCAAAATTCAACTGGGACTGAAGATTGAAATAGTAGAGACAATGCAGTTTCAACAATATGTCGATGTTTACGCTCAGCAACCCCATTTTGTTCTGGAGTATAAGGACAAGATTTTTGATGTAGAATGTCTTTAGATTGAAACAAAGTGGACACAGTTTTATTGCAAAATTCACCACCTCCATCAGATCGAAAAAATTTGATATGCGAAGAGAGTAAATTTTCAACAAATGGAATAAACTTATGAAGAATAGAAGACATATCATTTTTATTTGAGATTTGAAATAACCAGGTAAATTTGCTGAAATCGTCAATAAAAATGACATAATAACGATATCCATTATTTGAAACTACTGGAGAAAGTCCCCACACATCACTATGAATTAATTGGAGAGATTGCAATGATATAGAATTTGATAAAGAGAAACTTTGTTTTGTCATTTTTGCACGCAAACAACTAGTGCAATCACAAGTAGACAAATAATTTGAGAAAGAAAGACCTAAACGATGCAAAGACTGACGTAAAACCTGAGCCGATGGATGACCCAGTCGTTGGTGCCATAGAAAACACTCCTTATTTGCTATAAAACCAAAAGTTTTTTATTGTGCAGGTGCTGAAGATAAAGCAGGAGTTCTTGGAATAGGATAAAGACCATTGACGCTTTTACCCTTATACAAGATTTGGCTAGAAGTTTTATCCTGAATAAGGAAAGAGTCAGAATAAAAAATGAAGAGACAATTATTATCAATACAAAATTTATTGACAGATAAAAGATTTAATGATAGATCAGGAGAATGAAAAATATTTTTAAGATAGAAGTTGTGAGAATGGGTTGGGAGTATACCGCTGTCATTATGAGTGATGTTTAGATTTTGTCCATTCCCAACGGTGACAGATTCTTCACCACTATAAGGTTGAACTATATTTAAATTGGACATATCATTAGTGAGATGTGCATTGCAGCCACTGTCAGACAACCAGAAATCGTTAGAAGCACAAGAATTATTAGAGCTCATGGAATTGGATGCCATAGCAGCTATTTGAGTTGGTGGATGACGACCTTGGTAAGCAAAATTCATTCTATTATAACAATCAATGGAATTATGTCCTGGTTTAGTGCAAATTTGACAAAATATTATATTTCCATTATTATTCCCATTCAAATTGGACTGTGAGTATGAATTATGGTGTGAAAATTGATCCAAATAATTTTGTCCAGATTCATGTGTTGACCAATTTGAATTTGGCATCAAATTACCATAACTTTGTCTCATAGACTGTTGAGAATTAAAACCACTGTGAGGCCCATTAGAAAATGAATTAAAATTACTACTTTGAAATTGATTTGGGCCATTCAATTGTCAATGTGCAGATACCACTGGTCTAGGGTTTGAGTAGCGCCCTCTACCTCTTGAGTTACCATTAAAGGATCGGCCTCCAACATTGCCACCACCACCTCTTTGTTGCCATTGTCCACGGCCGCCATTATTAAAACCACGACCACCAAAGTTAAATGTTGCCATTGCTGTCGGTAACACTTCTGAAGGTTTGGGTATTTTTACTAAACTTTTCTCCTCTGCATCAAGTAGTACTTCAAGCTCACCGAGTGTAATAGGCGTGCTCCTCGTGCGAATGGACGTGTGAAAAGGTGCGTAATCAGCAGGCAATCCATTTAGTATGTGTAACAAAGTTTCTTCATCATCTACCGCGACAGAGGCCGCTGCAAGCTTATCAACAATGTCCTTGACACACCGAGCGTATTGTTCCACAGATTCTGAAGATTCTTTATGTACTGAATAAAGAGCAGATCTTAGAGTCAAAATATTGGACCGAGTTTTAGATGAAAATCGTGTTTCTAATGACTTCCAAAGATCACCGGCAGTAGCTGTTGTGGTAACATGAGAAAAGGCCGATGGAGAGAGTGTAGCATTGATGAGTGTGATGAGAGCTTGATCTCGGTAGGTCCATTGTAAAAATTCAGGATTGATTTCTCTTGTTTGTTGTTGTGTTGATGATGATTCAGTTGCTGATGTATTGTTGATGTACTAGGCCGGTGGAGGAGTGGAACCATCAATGTGACCAAAAATTAGAAAGAAGAAAATGAGGAGTAGATGCAGCTGTATTCAAAGAATTAGATGTCATTTTTAAAGAAGACGTATGTCTATGCAGCTATGATACCAAGATAACTTTTGAATGATATAATTTTTCAATATTATAAGTTGTACAGAGAATGATGACCTCTTTATAAGAGGCTCGTGAGAGAATTTCATGGAGTTGTTACAACACAAAATACATAATTAGTAAAATCAAATTACACTAACAAATCTCAACAATAATATCTAATAGTTTGAAGCTAAAAAATTAAAGCCTATAATCTGTATAATCCTTCACAAATTTATAATTGTTACAGCTATTGGTCTAAAACAAACAGCCATTGGTCTCCATTTATTATTCGTTTCGAAGTTTTGTTATCATTATAAATTATTATAAAAAAAAATATATATATATAGAACCAAAAAAACAAGAATAAAATGTACTACAAATCAAAGAAAAAGAGAAGCGTTTAAAGTGAAAAATAAAGAAGAGAGAAATAAAAAGTAGGAAATAGAATTGTCTTGCTCAATATAATCAATATTTTTAGGATTATGTTACAAGCTAGAAAAGCTTCTTTCAACAACAAAAAAAAAAACTAGAAAAGTTAGCTACATAGTCCGTAATTTTGTAACACGTGAAAATAATCTGAATAAATAAAGGAGATCAATAAGAATAATGTAATATTTGTCAAAGCAAGCATAGCTCACTAATGACTCAGTTATTTTAAGATGGCAACTCATTGGCTATCTTATCACATTAAATGGGTCAGTGACACGATTGGTTATCTGGTTTTGTATTAATCCATTTCAACTTCACGATCAAATCGGTATTTGTAATTTTCATTCATATTTCTTTTAAATTGTTATATTTTTGTAATATAGTCAACGAGAGCATACAAGTTGGGAGAGGAGAGACCACAAATCTTTTATAGAGTGTGTTATTACTCTCAATTAGATGAAGAAATCAAACTTGTAACTTTATTGCTGCTTGATAATTACCGAATAATAAAATTATTACACCACTAACCTCTTTGATTAATACTATTACATTTATACTATTTTAGTTTTGATGGATTTAATTCGTTTAACGATTTATGCATTTCTTTTTTTAATTTGTATGAGTTATGTAATTTAAATACTATGTTTCTCTAGAATTTAGATTGATGTTATCTTAAATACTCCTTGAATCTTACATGAATTTCATTTCGAGAAATACAAATAAATATGTTGCAATTACATTCATATACAAAATGAATGTCAAGCTTTTCGTAAGCTAATGAAATATGAGTGTAATTAAATCCACCACAAATTAAACTGACGTATATAATTATAGTCAAAACAAAATTAGAGTAAAAAAGTTCATTTTTAAAATTTGTCTCTATCATTTAATAAAATTAAAATTTAGTCTATATACTTTTAAAAGATGGTTTTGTTGCAATATAAACCAATGGTAAGATGGGAATGAAAAACTATGGACAATCCCTTACAAAATATCATAGCTAAAACTCACATAAAAAAATAAAAATAAAAATCTCTAAGTCTCGAATCTAGTTTTAAACATTTTTATTCTTAAAATTTCAATAATACTCACTTTTAGTCCACTAGATAACAAGATCGTTAGTTACATAACATAATATTGACTAAAATGATGATTAGATTATCTTTAAATTTTAAGCCAACAAAAACAAAGTTCTACCTATATCATATACAACTTAGTAATCATGAGATTATATATTCGAATCTCCCTTCTCCTAATAATATTGTTTTAAAAAAAAACTTTAAATTTTAATATATGGATAAAATAACTATTTTAATTTTCATGTGAATTTTTTTTTTTTAAATAAATATAAAAGTAAATTAAAAAAAAATTATAAGATCTTAAAGGGAACATTATTAGATGTTAAGGGTAAATCTTTAATTTTAAAATTTAGGAACTAAATTGAAATTATATCTGAAATATAGGAATTAAATTAAAACTAGATTACAAACTTGAGATTTTTCATCTGCCACCATTTCTCTTTTTGATATTATATTGAGATTGGATTAGATTTGGGCCTGGCTTGCGCTTGCCTTTGAGCCAGGAGGCTTTTGATGAGATTGTGTTACAATTAGAATTTGACATGAGAATTAAAGGATAGCAACTACGAGCGATTTGAAGCTTTTGATTTTTTCAAATGGTAGTTTATATACTTTTGTCCCAAAATCATTATAAAGGTAGGTAAATTTTTATCTCAAAATAATTATAAACGTATGTAAATTTTAAAATATTTATATTTATAATTTATAAATATTTATTAATACATTATTATTATTAATTTTAACACTTCAAATTTGGAGATATAATTTGATTGTTTCCCCCAAGTCACTAGAATTTATTAAACAATTGTGATGCTTCAGACCGACATTCCTGCGACCTGACCACGTTAGCACCTAGCCTTCATCACTACTTAAGAATGAAGACTGTTCTCACAAATTAATACGGATTCTTTTAGTATGCTTTGTTCTTGCTCATATCCTGACCACGTTAGCACCTAGCCTTCATTGCTACTTAAGAATGAAGACTGTCCCCACAAACTAATATAAGTCCTTTTAGCATGTTTTGTCCTTGCTCATATTCCTAGGAGGTCACCCAACCTAAGACTACTACAAACTAAACATGCTTAGCTGTGAAGTTCCTTAGATTAAGCCACCAAAAGAAAATATATTTTATTGATATAGGTAGTACAAACCAAATTTATTAAACCCTCTCATATTTAGATGTGACTTAAAATTAGGGGGAGAGTTCCACTATGAAGAGAGCATAAAAGTTGTTGGAGAATGATTGCCCTACATCACTTTGATGCAAATTTATGGCCTTTTACGTAATTTCATTTTTTTTCCTTTTTTAATTAAATATTCTTACATACATCTCTCTTTCGTCATATCGTAAATATTTAGATCCTAAAAATAATTAATATATATAGTATAAATTTTAAAATTTATTAGCAATTTAATTTTAACCTATTTTTAAAAGTATTTCATTTATAACCAAATATTCTATATTTCAATGTCTTTAATTAATTTTATTTGACTACCTTCAATCAATTTCACTTATAATTTACAATCAATTTTTAGATTGTTTTCAATGAGAACAATTTGGGTGCACCCCGGGTAGCACCCCTACCGTGATACCACTCATGTGGCACATTTGGTGCCACACATCTCATCTCTCCTTTTTTACTTTATATTTATTATAAAAGAAAATTAAAAGAAAAAAGAAGATGTGTGACTTTAAATGAAATGTATCACGGTGAAAATGCTATCCAGGGTGCACCCAAATTTCTCTCGTTTTCAATCCATTGAAGTTATCCATTAATTTGTGAGGAGGAATACGAGTGAAATGTTCGAACATATTTATTTGATTCAAATAAGTAAAATTGTGCGTTCCAATTTTACTATATTTGAATCAAATTTTGCTACTTTTTGAATTTTTACTTTTTTACTTTTTGGTTTTTCTAAAATTTTGAAAACTCCTTTCCTTTTATTATTCACGACAAAATCCGAAGAAGTATTAGTTTGAAATTAAATTATTGATTAAAAAGATGATCTCTTTTCAACTTCCCAAAATTTGAATTTCAACCATTTAACCGTTTCTCAAAAAAAAAAAAAAAAAAAAAACCTCTTAAAAAATAATATTTTTTCATAAATAGTTAAAAGCATTTAAATTAGGGAATAGTTTAGGTGATCATGAAAGGCCAATCTAAGTGGCATTACATTTAAAGAAAAAAATTACGGTAATGTGGTATTAGTCAAATTATATAGGAAAATTGTATTTGATAGTCCAATTTTACAAAACAATTACACATTTAGGTAAATTTGAAAAAAAATATATCTATAGTCAAATATACAATATAAATAATACTCATCATACTGTATTATGTATTAGTTATTCTGTATAAAAAATATTACTTTATATCGTATATTTGACTATGATTGCTAATTTTTTTAAAATTTGTCTAATGTTGTAAATATTTTATCAATTTGATATATTTCTGCAAAAACACCAATTATATATTACCTCTTAAAAAACTAATATTTTTTCATAAATAGTTAAAATCATTTAAATTAGGGAATAGTTTAGGTGATCATGACAGGCCAATCTAAGTGACTTTACATTTCAGAGAAAAAAAATTACGGTAATGTGGTATTAGTCAAATTATATATATAAAATAATTTAATACATTTTTTATCTACACATTATTATTTACATACATGTTGAAAAGTATGAATTTTTACTAACTAGTGTTTTTTCTAAATTTTGTATCATTTTTTTGAGAATTTCTAAATGTTCTATCAAACTAACCCTTTAATATACTAGATGGTGTCACTATTATAATCTAATTTTATTTTATAATATTTTTAAATATATTTTTAATTAAATATGATTAGTATTCCTACCAAAAAAATGATAAATATATAAAAACGATGAAGAAATTATTTTAAGAAAATTGGATAAGAATTTGTATGTGTGTTCAAAGTATACATATCAATATAAAAAAAATTGTGGGAGATAAATTTGATAAAAACCTAAACAAGTCTCAGTAAAAATTATAATTATTATGACTTGCATACTTGCAAACTTACCAAAACATAATTAACCTAACCATAATTAACATAGATTATGTGTTCAAATTTTGTAACACTCAAATATCAAATATTATTAATATCTACCGCATTATTATATAATTTATTTTAATTCAAATTAAACTTTCTTACTTTTCTATTGTAGTTTCAAATGATTTAATCGATTCATTTTTACTAAAAACAGATCATAACACCTTTGATAAACTTAAGACCATGAGATTATTAAGATTACATAACTACAGTTTAATTAAGTAATTAAATTTGAACATAAAGTAGTGTTTAATCGCAATCAATACAAATAATTTTATCATTAGTCATAATCAAATTTCATTATTTAGATCATTTTTTCTAAAATTAATTTTTTTTTTAACTTTAAAAAAAAAGTTTCAAATACATTCAACATGTTGTTATTTTGTTATATACAATAAGCTTTCTAGAAATTTCTCACAAAAAATACATGTTGGAATAGAAATTTTGACAAAGAAAAGTTCGCCACTTCATTATCTTACAAATTAATAACGAAATTAAATTATAATTAAATAGATTAAAATTGATTTATTTGGAATTTTGGTCAAAATTAAAATAAGTTAAGTCTAATTAGTAGATCAAATAAAATTCAAATTCATAGGTGCACAAACCTTTTTGAAGTCCATGAAATCTCTATAATTAGAGAGTTTCACCTTCATTTGAGAAGAGACTAAAAAGATTAGAAGCTTATAAGCTTAGACCGCCTAATAGGGTGTTGATTGCCTTTTGAGGCATGAAGTTTTCTCGAAACCTAAAGCCTGAAAATATCTTCATGCAATGTGTTCTCGAATGAAGATGAAACTCTCTAGAGTTTCATGGACTTCAAATGGGCTTGGGCTTTGGTTGGTTTGGGCTGTACCTATTTTAACTGCCAAAATTTCAAATAATATTACGTGATATAATTACGTGTAATATCTTATCTTCTAACTTAATCTAGTAAACATATATTATATTATATATTATAAAATGATAAAAATTTAAATAATATTGTAAATATCTTTGCATTTTTTATAGATTCAAATAAAAGATTACCGATGATATGTTTGTAATTTAGAGAGTAGCTTAAGGGTAAAATCGTCCAAAAATGATTTTCCCCCCCTTAAGCCACATGTAGTATGATAGGATAAATAGAACACAACACAAACCTTACTTAGAGATATTAATATCAAATAAATGAGTCAAATATTAATTTTTATGATCGAACTTATGAACCTGCTATTAAGTTAAATTACCACTAAATAATGAATTCTAACATGTCACCAATCATTTTGTATATCAAGCAAGTAAACTTTTCTCTTTAAATTATAACTTTTTTTTGTAGAACAACTTTAATTTTCAAAGTTTAAAAAAAAAACAGTACAGCACAAAACTTAAATCAATATTTAAAATAGTACTCAAAAAAAAAAAAAATCAATATTTAAAATACAAATTTTAGACACACATTTTTTTTTATAATAATTCAACCACAATAGAAGGTGTGGGATCGATCCCTAACCCACCTCTGCTCATTTGGAAAATTTTGGGTACACTTCACTTCAATTTATTCAGCGGTACATAGGATAGAGCAGGCGACAATTCAAATACAATTTTATATTGTACAATTCTTAATTTAAAATAGTTTTAACAATATATATTATTAAACAAGAAATACTAGCTTCTTATCAATAAATATGGCGCCACAAATTTATTTCTCAGTCTTATTCATAAGGAAGCAAGTATTTTAAAAGATCAAAGTATAGCGTACTCGCAGCTTACAGCGTAGTCGAGGAGGCGATCGAGCTCATCGAGAGTGACGAAGCCATCGGCGTCCGAATCGGCGGCTTTGAGGCACTGGCGAGCTCTGAAACTGCTCCAGTTAGATCCTAACGAATCGAACGCCGATTTCAGTTCGATCCGAGAGAGGCGGCCGTCGCCGTTGCCGTCGTGTTTCAGGAAGATATTGCGAAGCTGATCTCTCGAGAAAGGAACTGGATATCGCTTGTAGTCGCACACGCCGCCGCTGCGGAACACGAAACTCATGTCGCCGCCGGTTTTATTGCCGATCGCCGGTTTGGTTTTTTTCGAGTGTGTTGCAGGCTTGTTAGGAGTTAGGGTATTTATTCATCAATTTGGGGGGGGCGCGTTTGAAATCGTGTTTTTTTTTTTTTTTTTTTTTTTTTTTTTTTTTTTTTTAATTCTGTAATAAATAAAATATATTTTTGTTGTTGTTCTTTTTTGTTTTCTTAAGAAAAAAAACTTTTCCCAGTCAAGTCTTCTTCTTCTTTAGTTAACAAGAAAAGGAAAGATGACGACCTCTTGTAAAATATGCATGAATTTAGGAGGACATGAATGAATAGTAATTTGCAAGTAATATATATTTTGTATGGTTTCAATATAGAAGTATAGTTTAATTTTACAAAATAATTTCAGATCTAGCCAAATTTGAAAATATTTAGCATCTATATACAATATAAATAATACTCATCATGTTATATTATGTATTAGTTATTCAGTATAAAAAATATTACTTTATACCGTATATTTAATTATGATTGCTAAATTTTTTCAAATTTGACTAGTGTTGTAAATATTTTATCAATTTGGTCTATTATTGCAAAACCCCCTATCTAGAATTAAGTCTATTATTTATAAAAAAAAATATTATATAATTTAGTCGGTAATTTGATAAAATCTGAAAAAAACAGTTTATGTCGTTCATAATAATTAACGAATTAAATATACGTAGGTGATTATGTACGTGAAAGTTGTTTTTTTTTTTTTTTCAATCAATTGTTTAAATCATATTATTATTATTGACTCACGAATAATTAATTTTCATGTATTTAATGTGGATTATTTTTTAAATTCTATCAATTAGTATGCACTAAATTATCATTTATCTTTTTTTTTATAAAATAAAATAAAGATTTAAGGATTTGAATTACAAAATTTGTGATTTTTTTTAGAAGCAAACAAAAATTGTGATTACTAGTCGTAGTTAAGAAAGACTTGAAATAATTAATAGTTGATTTCAATTATGTGCACTTCCTTCTCGGTAGCTCAGATATAAAATTTTAAAATTAAACGTAATTTTCTTAAGTCAATCTTTATTGGGCATAATTGAGCTTCCAACTTCACTTGAAATTTATTTTCAACAAAAAAAAAGAAACTTCACTTGAAATCTAGCTTTTTTTTTTTTTTTTTTTATGAGCATTACCATCTTATTTTATTAATATTAATTTTTATCAATATAAATTTGAGAGAACTAAAAATCTTATATAAGAATAATTTTGTTATCAAATAAATGATAGTTAAATACCTATTTTAAAAGTCGAATCTATAGTATTAAATAATTACTATCAAATAATAAAATAAGACGTCACAAATTGCATTATCATCTTATTTTGACTTTAATTCTATGCGCTATTTCATTTTCCTTTTTTTTCCTATGCCGGATTCTGAGCTTATGCTAAACTAAGTTAAATTTCACCCATAACCAAACTTATTCGGCAATTTACATTTAAAAAATTTAAATTAAAAAAGAAACTATATTAGCAGGCTTACTTTATCAATTATAATATTAAATTTCCCTTATTGTTTTTTCTTTTTTGTTCTGAAAATCGTAGTTTTTTAAAAGAGAATTTCATGTAGGATTTAAAAAAAAAAAAAAAAAGGTAAGATTCAATTTCATTGTTTCGTAATTATCGAGTTCAATATCAAAATTATGGGTTCGACTTGAGAAATAGGTATTTGGCTTTAAAGACAAAAAAGTTCATATATATAATATATCTTCAATAGTTTTCAATCAAGAAGGATAATAAATTGTACATATAATTACTTTTAATAGTCTTCGATCAAGAAAGATAATGAATGGCAAAATTGAAATAGGCTAATAAATATCTAAGAAATATTTCTATAAAATATTATACAAACGAGCAGAGAAAAGTTGCCACTTGCCAAATTCCATTTTTAAAAGGAAATAATCCATGAAGATTCCACGTTTTTTTTAATGAATGAATGAATGAGGATTCGGCTTATCATTATTTTTCCTGGTAAAAAAAAGAAGTCTAATAATTCATTTAAAAAGTATATTATTTATTTGCGTTATTCTAAGGCAACCTACGAATTTGGGTACAACTATGAGAAAGATACGTTGAACTCAAAAAGTTATTAAAAAAATCATTCATTCTATTTTTGTTCATTAATTCTAACTTTATTTGATCTTAATACATAAAAAATATAGCCCAACATAAATTTTGCTTTTGTTTTTTTTTTATTTATTAAAAAGAAGGTGATGGAATCTTCAAAAGTACATTTAGCTTCCAAACGAAGCTGGGTTGCAACTTTGTGTAGATATATATTTTCAAAAAAGAGAATAGGACATAAATTATACCTAACCGAATAATTCGATAATTTTGAACACGTGTGTATAAAAATTTAAAATAACAACATATTTTCTCTAAAACATTATTTTGTTTGACGTTTGTCCCTCGTCACTACACTATTACAATATCTATAATTGAAGGCGGGCACACAATTTAAAATTGAAAACACGAAAATTCAAAGGCGGGCAAAAACTACCCACCGTTAACAATTAACGAAGGCGGACACTGTGCTCACCTTTAAAACAAAACGAAGGCGAGCTAACGGTGCCCCGCCGTTAACACTTAACGAAGGCGGGCACTTGCCCGCCTTTAAATCTCAACGAAGGCGAGCGTTAAGTGCCCGCCTTCAATTCTTAACAAATGCGGGCACGTGCCCGCCTTCGTTTTTAGATTTTCTCTCCACTTTTCACTTTCCCTCTTCATTTTCACTTTACCAAATCACTTCTCTCTCTACCCGAGACCACACTTCCAACAAAATC
>JBBMEF010024863.1:0-17298 GCA_037832685.1 Sicyos baderoa | reverse complement strand
CTAAAATAGTTTATCTCACCTCAAAATTTGAATTTTAGACATAAATTTAAATGCCAAAAAAGTGAAGACACAACCTAAAGATAGTTTCAATTTTTAGACATATACTACCATTTCCCTTTTTGAAACTTATAAAGGTTTGGATGTTTGAAGTTCCCATGAAGCCTTTTGTATCTCTTCAAGTTTGAGAAAAACAAACTTTGTATAGAATTGAAGCCTTTTTTATTTTCACAGGTGGAATTTATTATTATTATTATTATATATATTATTTTGAATAAATTTTCACATGTGTTGTGTAGTTTAAATAACCACTCCCCACTTTTGGTTTTGTCATGCATTTCCCATTCCTTCACCCTCTGCAAATTTCCCCTAATTTCTTCTTCTTCTCTCTCCAATGGAGACTCGCTTCAAGCTCCGTCTCTCTCGCATCTTCCACTCCTCTTTCGCCTCCTGCCGTTCCCGCAATCTCTCCGATATCATCCACAAGTCCGGCCTCATTCCGCCGCCCCTCGACGCCAGTTTTCGTAAGATCCAACCTCATGATTCGCCGGAATCCGTCCAAACCGTTGCTTCCTCCGGTGATCGACTTCTTCCCCATCGCAAAATCTCCCCCTCTGCAATTCCCGGTGGCCGGACCTTCCCTCCGCCGTCTCCAATGTCGCCCTTCAAACCCTTCTCGGAGAATGTGACAAAGGAGAAGACGACGACTAAGAAGAAGAAAAAACAGAGGAAACAGAGTAAACAGAGAAAGAAGGAGATTCCATTCTCTCCGTTCAGTTCCTCGGCGGCGGCGGAGTTGAGCTTCGGCGGTACATGGTGGTACAGCAGCGACGACGATGACGACGACGACGACGAAACAAACACCCTTTTCTCTTCGAAATCGCATTCTTCTGATTCGTCGGCGTCTCACGGCCGGCGAAGCTCTCGCCGGAGAAGAGGAGGTCGGAGCCGGAGCTCTGAAATGGGGGTGTTGCCGTTGACGGGGAAAGTGAAAGATAGCTTTGCGGTGGTGAAGAAATCGAGCGATCCATATAATGATTTCAGAACATCAATGGTGGAGATGATCGTTGAGAAACAGATTTTTTCCGGCGAGGATCTTGAGCAGCTCTTGCAGTGTTTTCTCTCCTTGAATTCTCGCCATCACCATAATGTGATTCTTGAGGTTTTCACTGAGATTTGGGAGGCTCTGTTTTCTGATTGGGGATGTTGATCAACATCAAATCTCTAGTTTGTTTATTTTATGTTTGTAAGGAAAAAAAAAAATCAGTCATTAGTAAATTAATTAAGCCTAACTTCTATTGATTATTAACCTAATAATCATGCTTTTTCTCCCCCTTGTGTTTACTTTCAATTTCTGGTTTTCTGCCCATTTGAACTTTAAGATTGAAGAAAAAAAAAGGACATTACTCTTTTGGGTTTTGCATTAATTAATCTGGGTCTCTTTCAAATCATTTAGAGATGTGTTATTAATGAATGAAAATGAGAGCCAAGACTAGGAAAAAAAGGAAATTTGTCAACATGAGTCATTTTTTGGAAATCTATTGTCAAAATGGGTTTAATATTTTAAAACTAAATGTCAAAATGGGCTGTCAAGGTAAATTAACCCCCCCTTTATTATTAATGACATGTAGTATTTGGTTGATTTTACCAAGTAGATATAAGTTTCTTTAAAAATGCTCTCAAAGAAGATAAATTGTTCCCTTTTTTTAGTATATATATTTGGGCAAGAGAGATAAATACCTACTTTGGGATCAAACTTAAGATGTTGATATTAAATTAGTTTACAACCAAATAAAAAGATAACATCTGTCTGAGAGATGTCACAACTTATTTAAATATTTCGAGGGAGGGATTCGAATCTACATTTTTTTTTTTTTGCTCATTAAACACACATTTACGCAATTGAGTAAGACTAAAACGATGTGGGTTTTGGTTATGAAATGGAAATTTAGCAGATGCAACTTTTGAAAAATGGGAATTTTGGAGGGAATAATAACAAGATAGAGACTTTGAAGGCAGGCTTTTTGAAATTGGAACTACATAACATATACACAAAACTTTAGACTTGTCAAAGTGAAAAGATTGAAAGATGGAAAAGCCAATAGCTAAAACAAAATAAAAAGACATAAAGTTGTCCATGTTTCTCTGAATTGCACACAAGCATTATATTTTGAATATCCCCAACTATCATTTACCACAAAAAGAATAGAAAATAGAAAAAAAAGGTCAATCAAGAAAGAACATCACCATGTTGAAAATTGGGTCCAATTTTGTTTTCTTCTTCACAAAAACCATTCATGGTGCTTGCCAGTATCATGCACATTGCTAAGGCCCCGTTTGATAACTATTTGGTTTCTTGTTTTTGGTTTTTCAAATTTAAGCTTATTCTCTCTTAAATTTTCTACAATGTGCTCCATTCTTCCTACCATTTATCCATCTTTCTTTAAGAAAATAGGAGAATATTAATCAACTTTTAAAAACAAAAACAAACATCGGGAAGTTACTATTTTTTATTTTTAAAAGTTAGTTGGTCTTCCACTACTTTCTTAAGGAAAGATGTATACATAGTAGAAATGATAAAACAAATTGTAGAAAATTTGAAAAACCAAAAACAAGAAACCAAATAGTTATCAAACGGGGCCTAAACCATTTGAATTTTCATATCAATATTGGTTTTTTTTATATATTTTTAATTTTTTTTTTATAAATAATTCTGCATGTAAATAGATCCGTGGGGATCTTGGTTTCAAAATACTAAAGAACAAGGCTAAAGACAAACCTAATATATCACATCAAACTATATAATAGAATAATAATAAATATAATATATGTTTGACTTGAAATTAGATGTGAGTTGTGAATTATATATATTGTTTTGTTTGGGGTAATGGATAAGAATAGAGCAAAAAGTTTGCTTATACAATTTGTTATATTAATAGAAGACAGAACCCAATCATGTTTTTGGTTTGTATATAAATTATTTGGAACTCATTTAAAGTGAATACTCAAGAAGATCCACACACAAGGATTTGTTTTTGTATAGCCAACAAACAGTCACAAGACATTAAGCCCAAGTCAGGACATAATTGATTTGATTTGTTTAATATTAATTAGTAGATAATTATTGTTATAAAAAGTTGATTTAATGTCTCCTATCTTTAATCAGATCGTGAAAAAGTGTGTGAATCCTCAAATACTATCATAGAATTTTAAATTTAGTATTCATTAGATCCTCCAACTTCAAATATTATAATATGTTTAATAGATCAATTAAGATATAAAATTGATTCTTATATCTAACAAGACTTTAAACTTTCAGTTTTGCTTCTTATGACTTATTTGACATAAAATTGGAAGCAAAAAAACAAATGAGAAATCTATTAAACATGAATTTAAAAGTTAAAACCTTCTAAGTTCTAGGACATTTATGGATAAGAGGGAAGTTTGGAGAAGAAATGTGCAGTAAGATTTACAATATATTTGTTTAGGATAAAAAAAACTTTCTCAAATCTCACATTTCAAATTTTCATTTCAATATCTCATTCTAATCTCTCCTCCAAACAATGTATTCTTTTAATATCCTTTTAAACAATATTTTTTCTTACCACTCTTTCTACAAACAACTCTATCCAAACATAATTTTTGTGCAAGTATTTATTCAAACATAACATCTAAAATCACTCTATCATTCTCCTTCCACTATTCTTCTATCCAAACATGCCCTAAAATTATAATTCAACATTTCCATACAAAAACAGCCTAAAGAATATTTGAAAAGTAGTTAGCCAGAGAAATGGGATACATTAATTGGAAAGGAAAATATACATAAAAGGGTAGATGTGGAAAGAAAAGTGTGATCACATGTGGTGGTGACATTGTAGCCAGTAATTTTGGTTAGTTGGTTACTTAAAAAGTGGGTAAGAATAAAGACTAAGCGCATGTTTGGTTTTGAAAGGATGAAATGGGTTAGGTTGGATTGGGATGAGAAGAGAAGATAAGAAAGAATAAATTTATGTTTGGGAGAATGATAATTATATTTGATGTGATGGAAAGAGAATGGTTGAAGGTTTTATTTAAATAAAAAAAATTAATATTTAATAATTTTTTAATAATAAAGTTATGTTTGATGCGATGGAAATAGAATTGTTGAAGTTTTTATTTAAATAAAAAAATAGATATTGAGTAATTTTTAAATATTTTAATATTTAAATAAAAATGTGAGACTCATACGTAAAGTTAGGGTAGGAGTTGAGTGGACTTATGGAAGTCTATGGGGCAAATATAAAATTGGCCTACATCTCTTTCCAACTCCTCATTTATCTATGGGCGAAACGATCCCTAATTCTTAAAAATAAAAATAAAAATAAAAAGAATAAAGAGTAATTAATGGGAATTGGGAAAAAATAAGAATAGGGGCAAAAGAATTTGAAGAGGGGGGTAAGAGTAGGGATAGCATGGAAACTGAAAGGTCAAAATCAAAAGAAAAGGCAGAAGGTCAAAGACAAAGAGTGGGTTACAAAGGAATTGGGTTTTTTGGCTTTTATTTCACACCTCACCAAAAAATTAATTCTAAGTGGCCGACCAGTTATCTTGCATAACACACAAGTACAAAACAGATTCATCTCATTTTTCTCTTTCTAAATTGGAATAAATTGAATTAAATTCAAAATAAAAAGATGTGAAATAATAGATCATTAACTCATTTTTTGAATTTGTGTTTAGGTAGAGAGTTTTTAAATGGAGAGGTAGTAGGTATGAGGTGGTTTTGAATGGTTTAGTAGATGAAAAATGTTGTTTGAATTCAAGATTTACTAGTTGTTGGTAAAAAATATTTTATTTAAATTAAGAGATGATAAGTTCAGTTTACGATGACTTGCGTATTTATACGATTTTTTTTTATATCTAAATGTTATAGAGTCAGACGATATGTTCCGTAACATTAGTCGAAGTGTGTGCAAACTAACTCAAATACTCACAAATAAAATATAAAAGAGAGAGAGAAAAGAGTAGTTGTGACAAAGACCCTTATTTTTTGAAATATATATTATAAAATTGTTTTTTATAAAAATTTCTAATTAAATTAATGAGTTAGGATTGGTTATGACATTATGTTTTGAATTGGATAGTTATGAATGGTTAAAGTCGAGATAATATTAAACCTAACAACATGGGTAAAATGTACAATTTGTTGAGGATAGAAAATTTCTCCAAACCTCCAAACAACCTTATACAAACAAATTTTTTTTATTTAATCACTTCTCAAAACAACCTTTGTCGAAACATATTTTCCTTCAATTTCTCTTACAAACAATCTTATTCAAATAAGGTTTTTTTACGACTACTCACTCAAATCTCTTCATTTTCACTCGCTTCCCTAAAATCGCAAATATGGCCTAGAGTATCAGTTTGTGAAAGTTTTTTTAAACAAAATATTTAAATTTTTTTAAAAAAATTGTATCTTGGAACTGCTATATCCATCCAAACATAAAGTAGCCCCCCAGCCTTAAACAAATTCTTACCAATCCTCAATGAAAACACACTCATAAATATGAAAGAAGGGTAGTGAAAGGTCTAAAATGGAAGCAATGGTGGGGAATGTGTTGGGAGATGGGTACCCATTGGGCTTAGGGTTGTTATATTTTATGGGTGAATGAGCCTTGCTTCTTCTGCTTCTTCTGAATCTGTACCTAAAACTGAAGGACTTCATGTCTATATGATGGGCTATTTATTATTACAAGGCTACCCTTTTTGGGTTCATATGAAACAAAAATATAAAACACATTATTGATGAATCATCATCAACATCTATGTGTTAGCCCCTTCATTAATACCTCTGTTTCTTCTTTTTTATTTTTTTTTTTTTTTTTTTTTTTTTTTTTTATTCCACCCACTACCTCATTAATTTATCCTCCCCTCTTTTCCTTTTCTACTATTTTCATTTTTGGATGTTATGCTGTTTTTCCCCTTTTTGTTTTCTGATAATCACCCAACAAACCAGAAACAAAAATGCAGTTCATCTTTTTTTGGGAAAAATAATCCATTTCTAGCTCATACATGTTGTAAGATGCATTACATTTGTTTAATTTTTACAAAAAGATTCATAAGCTTCATTTATATGCCTAAATTTTAAAATATATTTTATGATTAAAATTGACATGGCAGTAAATGTATAAAAATTAGAAGATATATGAGATATTATTAACAAAGAAAAAATGTCAATAAAAAATGTCAACTCTTACAGTGTGATCTTTTTTTTTAACGAAAAACTATTTAAATGTGTATTCTAAGAATAAAATTTAAAATCCAAAAGTTAAACTTAAGGTTGCATTCGATAATTATATATGAGGGTAATTTTGGTGCATCCCGGGTAGTACCCCTACCGTGATATCTTTCATTTAGGGTCACACATTTTTTTTCTTCTTTTTTAATTTTTTTTATAATAAATATAAAGTAAAAAAAAAGAGATGAGATGTGTGAAATATGCCACATGGGTGATATTATGGTAGGGGTGCTACCGGGTGCACCCAAATTGTCATCTCATATATATATATATATATATTTTTTTTTTTTTTGTTTAAAAATGTTTTTTGTAATCCAAAAGATATATAATTTTTAAATGTTTTTATTTCTATTTTTAAATTTTAAGCTGGTTTTTACTCCAAATTTCTAATAAAAAAAGAAGAAAAATAGTTCATCTCCCTTTAAAAAAAATTGAATTCTAACTATATTTAAAAAGAAAAAAAAAAACAAATTTTAGAAGTTACTTTTTAGTTTCAAAATTTAATTTGGTTTAAAAATATATCAGTAAAATATAAATATTAGAGTAAGAAAATTCAAAAGTTGAAGTAGTTGTTGGTATGTTATTTTTATTTATTTAATTTTTTAAAGAAACGAAGACGAAAACAAGAAAATGCCCCTTTTAGACTTTTTGTTTTTGAATTTAAAACTTTGTTTTTTTAAAGAATTTGTTTGGATGGGGCAAATTGGGAGAATTATTCCTTACCATTCTCTTGCAGGGAGGATTTTGAAATATTTCAATTAATTAATTTAAAAAACAAAAAACAAGTTTTTGAAAGTTTTTTTTTTAAAATTTTTAAATTTAATTTTAGTTTTTACAAACACAGGTATGAGATATATATAAAAAAAAAACATAAAATAATGTAGTTGTTGTTAGAGGTGCAACAAAAAACCGAAAAACGGAACCGACTCAATAGATTAGTTCGGTTTTTAGCATAAAATTAGATATACCATTTTATAATTTGAAAGAAAAAAAAAAAACCATCCTTCTTGCATTAAGTAGAAGATATCTTGAAGTAACCTTCTCCAACTTTATTTTTTTCCTATAACTTATCATATTTATAATTAAATTATTTTTTATCAAAAAAAAAAACAAATCCATTGATTTTGTTTTATTTTAATTCTTTTTGATATAATGCTAAAATCGAAAAACTAATCCAAAACCAAATCAAATAAAAATTGATTCAATGGTTTTGTGTTTTATTAGACATCAGCTCAAACCCAATTATTAATAAAACAAGGATATCAATTTATTTATCGATTTGGCTCAACACCAACAAATACAAACCGAAATCGCTTCGAATTATTGTATCCTTAATTTTTAAAAACTAAAATGATAATCCAAAGGAGTAAAAATAGATACTAAAGAAAGGTATACAAGTATTTGAAAATGTAATTGGTTTGAAAAGGTGAAGGATTGGTTGAATTTGAAATCCTTGAAAGGAATTGGTGATTGATGAATGGTGATTGGTGAAGAGGTAAGAGTAAGTAAGTCCCAATGGGTGAAGAAAGAAAGGGGAGTGTTTGGCTTTGTGGATTGGTGAGTTTGTGGAGGTTCAGAAGTGTATGTGGGCCCAGTCAATCAATCACTGTTTGGCCCACACTAATTGCAGCCCTTAACCCTATCTCTCTAGCCTGCTCTGCCCCAATTGTTTCGCTATATGGGTTCCTTTTTCCAACTATCTTCTAATAACATCAAATTAATAAAATAAAAAACTTTAAATAAATAAATGCCAAAACACAATAGACAAAGGGCCTGCTTGGCCAAGTAGGAAGCTAAGGACAGAGAACAAAAGGGAAGAGAGTGGTATTTGATGAGTAGGAAATAATTTATTTTTTTAATTTATATTTGTGATTTTTTAAGTCAGTTTGTGTGCATCTCGATTAATGTCATAAGATATATCACCTGATCCTACAACAATTTGATGTCTAGGAGAAATTAATTACTATTCTTAGATAGATGGTCACTGATTCACCATGGTTTGAATTCATCATCTTAAATACTAAAAAACCCTCCCTGATCACTTGAGCCACTTCCTGATGATTAATGAGTAGGAAATGTGTAATGTACCTAGTTAAAAAAAAAAAAAAATATTTGATACATTAAAAAATAAAATAATAAATAGATTTTATTGCTTTCGGATGAAATATCATTCTGAGTGTAATTCACTTATTATTTAAAATAAAATTTCAAAGTTAATAAAATTTGATCATTTAAATTACCAAATAAATAAAAAGAAAAAAATTCCAATAATTAAACTTGAAAGTTGAAGTAAAATAATAAAAATAATTTAATTCAATTTCATATATATATGGGGTAGGGAATTAGATCTCTAACTTTAATCCAATACAATTCAAAATTAAATTAATTAAGTTTGATAATTGAAATAAAATCTTGATTAATTTAATTATTTAATAATTGTATATTTTCAAAATTAGGTACATGCATAAATGTACATTTTAAAATTATAAATAATTGCAAATATCGTTAAAATAGATTAATTAAAAAAAATATCGTTATAAATAATTACAAATAATTTTAATTGGGTCAGCGTCACAATAATTTTTTTATTTGGTTGTAAATCAGTTAAACATCATATTTGTCCTCATTCCCTTAATATATACTAAAAAAAGAAATATACACATAAATAAGATAAAATATACACGTTTGATGATGAGTTTAAGTATTTTGAATATTGTGTGGAATGGTGTATGAGTTTGACTCCCACCGATGACATTTAAAATTTACTTTCAACCATGTTTTTAACAAAGACTTTAACTTACTTTTGGGCATTAAGAGTAGAGCTCTCACGATACATTGTATAATTTAATAATACAATGGTTATAGGTTTGAAGCTATCTTTTTTTTCAATATTATTCCAATAAAAGAAATTAGTTTGGGTTGATATTAAAATAATAATGATAAAAAACCTTACTTTTGGGCTGAGATAATTTATCCAGGTGGGCCTAAAAATGAGAGGGAATACAGGCCACCATACACCCAAAGTCATCAAAATGTGGTCTTAGAAATGATATTGACGAGTTCAATTAAATTAAACAAATTAAAAGCAATAATTGAAATCGATTGAAAATGAATATATATTTTTAACCTATCAAAAATGAATAATTAAATATGGTAGTAAAATTTGCTATCTACCATAATTTTCTAATATATACTAGGGGTGCACACTAACCCGACAACCCGAAAAATTCGAACCAATCCACAAATTGTCGGGTTGGGTTGAATACATAAATAGGTTGAGTTGAATACATAAATAGGTTGGGTTGGATTAAAAATCATGGGATTTTCATGGGTTGGGTTTGGCCAAGGGTTGACCTAAATCAACCCAACCCAACCCGACCAACCCGAATTTCATATTTTATTTTAAAAAATATATTTTTTTACCTCTAACATAATTATTATGTTATTTAATTATTTATATTATATGTAAATATTTATTTTATTTAATTATTATTGTTAAGACTTTTATTTTTTAATATTTTTTAAACTTATCGACAATATTTTGAAGTTAGGTAAATTTGAATTTTACATTAATAATAAAAGAATATTTATGCTAATATTAGTCCTAAATTTATAGGAACTGAAAAAGAGGCGTTAAAAATTATTTATTGAGTACATTGCTTATCATAGTGAGCATTTTAAATTTTAATTTAGTTACAAATTATGAACCCGATAACCCAACCCAACCTGAAAATAAAGGGTTGGGTTTAATTGTGTCTTTAATTGCATCGAGTTGAGTTGGAGAATTGACCAATCCAAATTTTTGAGTTAGGTTGAAAATCACCTCAACCCAATCCAACTCAACTCAACCCCATGTTCACCCCTAATATATACAATAATTTTCTAATAATATTATATAGTCCAGGGAGGGAAAATGCAATTTTATTGCGTGATTAACGGGAATTGTTTTGTTTGTTCCAAATCCCAAAGCTGCAATACACAAAAATGAGTTTGCAAAGTCTCAACTTGCTTTCACACTTTATTAGGAATCATGATTCAACTTGTAAATTTCAACTTATTGCCATTTTGAATGGCATTATTTAAAATTATGACAAAAAAACACTACAAATTTAAGGTTATAATTACACGCACGTATAAATGATATATATCACTCTCGCCATTATTTAATATTGTTTCAATCTTATATTTTTTATTATTATTAGTGTTGATGCCAAAATCTGGTGATTCGGCCCAACTGTAAATTTATAGAAAATCGGGAACGATTAACCTACAAAACAGAGAGAGGAGCTAGGCACCGGTGTGGTACGAGTCACAGGGTCTCCGATGCCAAAGTTAGTAGGAGATTTTTTACGAGTGTAGTCACAATTACGGGATCAGATTAGCTTACCTCTGACATCTTCCTTCTTTCCTTTTATCCGGTTTAGAGATCGTGATCTCCCTCTTTTTTCTCGACTCCGTCTTTCTCGGCTCCCCTGGTCTGAACGACCACACGCCAGATCATGGGTGCGCTTCCTCCGCTACGGGGAGTTTCCTGCGGGATAAGGCCGGGAGACTCGATCGTGTAGTTTGACTGACACGCTCCATACCGACATGTGGGGCCGGGTCTGCGCGCGAGCCATGTCTGTACGTTGGTTCGAAGGATTGGGCCCAGGCTCGGTTCGTGGCTGTGCGCGTTCGTGAGGGACCGAGCTTACACTCGACCCACATTTACTCACGGGCCCGAGTGATTGGACACATGTCCGACCTTCCTTTTTTGGGCCGGGGCCGGGCTTACGCTCGGCCCATCTTGTCAACAAGGCCGAGCTCATGCTTGGTCTATTCTTACACGGGGTCGAGCTCGTGCTTGGCTCGTCTCTTACACGGGGCCGAGGTCACGCTCGGTCCCCACGCACACTTGTGCAGAGAGGGTCGGACACGTCCGACCCTCTCTCTTCGAGGTCGGACACACGTTCGACCCCTCTTTTAGGGGTCGGGGTCGAGTTCGTACTCGGCCCACACTTACACACGTGCACCATGGGCCGGGCACACGCTCAGCCCACACTTGCACGGGAGGTCGGACACATGTCCGACCCTCATTGGCAGGGGTCGGACACGTGTCCGACCCCCCTTTCCTTCGTCTCGTCGTCTTTGGGCCACTCCGTGCCTGTACTATGATCTTCCGGGCCTATCCTTCGGATCTTCGTGGGCCCAGCCTCAAGAAATGTCGAAGGTCGGATAGATAGTTCAAATCTTCTTACAACAATTAGTACTAGTGTTTTTCTATTTTTTTAAATCAATTAATCGTATTAGTGTTAGTGTTGATTTATTTATATTATTATCATTTATATTTTTACTGATGTAAATTGTAAAGGAATTGATATAAGGAAAATTGTATTGGATAGAAAAAAATAGAAATGTAGGAAAATTTTAAAGTATTTGTATTCATACCTTTAATACTCTATTATAAATATTCATCAATATAATATTATGTATTCTTAATAAATATTATTATTAATACTAATAATTGTGGTTGCTAACTTTTGTTCCAGCAAATTTACAATTATTTTTTGGATTTGACCAATCCATTTTCTTTAATATAAATATGACTTTATATATATATATATATATATATTAATTTCTCAATTCTTATTTTTGGTATATACGGGCACAACTCTCATCTTCCTCTTCATTAATATTGTAAATCTTGTGTAAAAAAGAAAAAGAAAAATTATAAATTTCCCCTTCTCTCTACCGTATCTCTCCCTCTATGAGACTTGCACGTGAAAGAGTTACATTCCTTAATTACAATTGACTAGTAGTGATTATATATAAAAAATAGGTTTTGATATTTGATTAGATGAAAAACATGATATTGAGTAGAATTCAACAGTTTAATTAAGAAATAGCATATACTAAAACACATTTGAGTGTTGTGATTTAAATTTAGATCCATAATTTGTAATAACATAACAAACAAAACGACTTAAAGTCTGGTTTTTTAATTTACAAGGAAAAAAAAGTAGAAAAAAAAAAAAAAGGCCATTTATAATGTTTTCCCGCTCCTTTGCACCTCCTAAAAAGGCTAAATACACCAACCAGGGACAGCTCTAAAGACACAGAAACTATCCTTTTAGATTAAATATTCCCTTTATGGATTTCTTCGAATTAGGCAACCAACGAACAAAAGAGTACACAATAAATTACCAAAGGAATGAAAATTTTAATAACATTTAAGTTCAAATCTTTTGAATAGAAAAAAAATACACAATCAATAAAAACAAAACATGTGACAATCTATCATCAAAGGGAATATATATATATATATATATATTAATTATGTTACTCGGTCATACGAGAAGCTATACTCCGAATGAAAAACATAAATTTTATTCTTAAACTTTTAATAATTAAGAAGTGTGGCATGATTAATTTCAAACTTAACATTGCAATTTTCCTCTCGAATAAGTTTAAGTTTGAAAAATCATTAAAAGTACTATCATATATATTCAAGAGAATTTACATTCTATAGCAAATTTTCTACTCTACATTAGAATTATAGCAACTTTTTAAAAATATTGCAAATATAACAATTGTTTTTTATAGACTCTACCAAACATTATTGATAGAGTCTATCAGACACTATTGATGGAGTCTATCAGAAACTATTGATGAAGTCTATAAATCTGATTTTGCTATATTTATAAATATTTTCATTATTTTGCTATTTATGCAATTTTTTTGTCTTATTGTAATATACCTGCAAATTCTCTTATATTCAGAGAATTATAAAACATATAGACGATAACATTGATAGAATAGGGAAAAAAAATCACTTACTACACTTTTTTTTTTCTTTTTGATTTTGATCAAAGCTGTTTATTTTTATATTAATCAAACTAGAATTTGCTCAACATATTATTATTGAAATTAAAAAGTTGACAGAGATTTTTGCTTTTCATTTTTGTTAAAATCAGGGGAACCTTACACTATATGCAAAAATTAAAATGCTCATTGGAATTAAAATATAAGGAATTTGTTGTAGGGTTGCAAAATTGAGCTATCTGGCTCAAAAAGGTGGTCAATCTCCTATTTTAATTTTTGCAAATTTTTAAGAATACTTCATGCATAACAAAATATTTCAATTTTTATTGTCTTTTGTTAGTTTCACTTAATTGTTTTCGATCAATTTAACTTTATTGCTTTCAATTAATTTAACTTGATAAGGCCATAAGTTTCCAAAGTTATTGTTGATTTATTGTCTGGAATGTTATACGTGAGTGACGTGTCTGTTTCCAATTTTTGTTATACTTGATTTTCTTCTATAATTTTGTCAACCATAAAATCTATTTTCTTTTTTATTATTCATAGAAAAGTTCTTAAATATATAATTTAATGGGCAACTAAAATAATAATTCAATTTCTATAAATATGTACCTATGTTCAATAGATCATGAATTTGAATCTACCATATAATTATTGTTTTTGGAAAAAAGAAATTTTAATTTAAACTTAATGCATGGAAAAAGTTTGAATTTTCTTTTAAATAAAAAAGAAAAATGTAATCAATCGCTGTGGGCTCTCCTCCAACTTTATTTTCTGTATGAAGAAATCTTCAACGATAACATAAATGCCAACTCTAAACTCCTTCATATTTATTAGTCTTCTTCTTCTGCCAAAATAAAACAAATTACCAAAAAGAAAAAAACCAAATGTTGCTACGAGCATCCTTTTCTACCACCACAAAACTATTCCAAAAAACCTTACGTAACTTCAAATCTTTCTTCTCCAACAGCTACCGTAGGCTGCCCAAGGCGGCGCCCGTCGCCACCGGCCCCAAAATGGATAAAGACTCAACCTTTTGTTTCACTTCTTCCCAAAAAGAGGTGCAAAACGAAAGCTTTACGAAGAACAATACGATCGACGACTATGAGACCGAGATGAAAAGAGTTGAAAAGAATCAAGAGAGCGTAAAAATTGGAGCGACCCATCAAAGAAGAATGCAAGAAAATTGCGAATCGAGTTTGAAGAATACAACGTCGTACGAGTACGATGAGAGGGAAATGTGTTTGGTTGTCAAGAAAATTAAAGAGTTGCAAAAATTAGACGCCAGAAATGTGGATCATGCTTTGGATATTGAAGAGGTTATACATTACTACTCTCGTCTCACTTGTCCAACATATCTTGAAATTGTTGACAAATTCTTCATGGATATTTTCGCTGAATTTTGTTCTAATTCATCTTTTCAACAAAATCGCTCTCTCAAACATATTTGGCTGAAATGAAATCATCAATAATTCCGACAATAACCGAAAACCTCTTAATTATTGAGTATACATCGATGCCATTGAGTTGATGCCCTTGTTAGCAATCGTCAACGGGGTTACTCCATATATTTCTTTGATTACATTTTTCGTTTGTTGTTATGGAAATTTCATTCTATGTTTATGATTCATCTTGGTTCATAAATTTTGTGTAACATAGTTTAATTTGAATGTCTATCAATGAATAATAGATGGTTGAATGTTTGAGTTTTGACTGTCATTTTCGCTTCAAATGAGTACATAAAAATATTATATATATTTTGGGATTTTGGAAATCAAGGTGGAGGTCGGCACCTAATCTTGACGGTGAAAGGGTGCTTTACTTTTGAAAGAAAGGAGCCAAAATTAAGGGTAAAAACCTTGGATTCTAAGCAATGTTTTAGGCAATAGTTTTCTTGTTAAAAAGAAGTTATTAAAGGTACATGTGTATTTCGATGAAAAAGTGTCTAGTAATGAAGGTCCCGTTTGATAACCATTTAGTTTTTTGTTTTTTGTTTTCCAAATTTAAGTCTATTTTCTCTCAAATTTCCTACAATTTATTTCATCATTTTTACCATGTATATATCTTTCTTAAGGAGTAGGAGAAAACTAACCAACTTAAAAAAAAAAAAAAATAACTTCCAAAAGTTTATTTTTATTTTTAAAAGTTAGTTAGTATTCTCCTACTTTCTTAAAAGAAAGATGAATAAATGGTAGGAAGGATGTAGCACATTGTAGGAAATTTGAGAGAGAATAGACTTAAATTTGAAAAATCAAAAACAAAAAACCAAATAATTATCAAAAGGCCGAAGTGTTTTAATTCTTTAATTCGATTATCCGAATCATAATGAAAATAAAAATGGTTTCATATAATTAAAAGTTGACTAACATGATTTTAATGGATTCGAATCCGATGAGAAATTAGAAAAAAGAGAATAAAAAGGAACATGAGATGGTATTATCGTGTCTCGAAAAGGGAACTTTAATTTATAGGTCAAAATGAAAAGTATTTAGAAAAGGGATTCGTTGGGGGAATTTAAGAGGAGCTGGATCGACCAAATCTTGAATCAATCATTTCAAAAGCCGAAGATTATATAAGGCTGGGCCTCTTGGGTGTTGGTTTCGATCCATTGTCAAGTCCAATGTTCTCGGCCCATCTTTTTATGTTGTGCCTTTCAAAAATATATATATGAGTACAAGTTGGAAAGGAAATCATAAATACTATCGGAAAGGTATCACTACTTTCAAAATCAAATATCAATTCGCGAGATCGAACTTGTGACTATGACATTGAATTGATTTAC
This sequence comes from Sicyos baderoa, assembly GCA_037832685.1. NCBI lineage: Eukaryota > Viridiplantae > Streptophyta > Magnoliopsida > Cucurbitales > Cucurbitaceae > Sicyos > Sicyos baderoa. The sequence continues at coordinate 1,438 of JBBMEF010024863.1, read as the reverse complement.
CACTAAATAAAGAAACTAATACACCTCTAATGCTTCGTTCCATGACGAATTTGTTTTTTTTATTTTTTTTTTTGGGTGTGTGTGTAGCGTCTTGATGCTATATCGGCTGTTTATTTGAATTGATTAAAGTAGCAGCGCTCAATATGCTACCTCAACCTTGAACTTAGTTTCTTTCACAAAGCTCAGATAAGTATTTTAACCTAAAATTAAGATCCAACTTAAGAATGATGAATTTAAAGAAACATTATTGACAAATTGAGAGTTTTATAGAAAAAAATTATCTCTAGAAAACAAAGTTTAATGCAAGGTGAAAAATAGTCTACAAGGGGTAATTTTATTGATAAAAGTTTGAGGTCATTAAATTTCTAAGATATACTTCTTTATAAGTTTTAGGTTTAAAATTACGAAGTGAACTCTATTATTATAAAATGAAGGGGATTTTTCATGTATAACAAAAATTGTCTAAAAAATTACATCTATAGCACAAAATTGAAAATAATTATACATATACTAAAAAAATGAAAATAGTCGAGTGATTGAGTGTGATTGAGTTCAATCACTAGTTATTGATTGAACTCAATTAGTTGAGCTCAATCACTTAACAAACTGATTGAGTTCGATCACTATTTATTGATTGAGTTCGATTGAGTTCAATCATTCAAAATTTTGATATAAACGAATTTTTGATAAAAATGTGCTATAATTTTAATAGAAGATCCTAAAGTTGATATATACAACAAATTTCCTAAAATGAATTTGAGTCAAAAAATGTAACTCAAACCCAAGATGAAAAGCTAAAGCCCAAAAAGAATATAAAAAAAACTTGATCCAAACAACAATTCAACTCAGACGAAAGCATGGTGCGCTAATTCCTTGTTGCGAATCCAAACTCCTTTAAGGAGTCAAGTGGCGCCATCGGTTTCTATGAGAATTAGCTCTAATGACTACTAACCAATGTTGTTTGATCCCCTGAGATTCAAGCCAGCTTTGACCTTTTACACGGGTCTAGAAGGCTTCCCCAAACTCCCAAAAATGAGTCTTAATCTCGAACTTTTAACTATGTTATATATAGATCTAGCTCGGTCCATATCTAATAAAGTAAAACTTAATTTTGAGTGAGAAGAGAAATTCAATTTGAATATTGATAAATGTAATTCCCTCTTAAATATGTAACTTAAATATTACACATTAATATGAATGTGTTATGAACTAACACAAGATCGACTGAAAAGATGAATAATTGAATAAATCGAATTGGTTCATTCCTAGGAACCAGAGCAAAAGCCTCAAGTTCTAGCCTAGCATAACAATGATCTAATTCCGCCTATTTATACTAACCCATAGGAATTACTAAACTACCATTCATTAACATAATAAACCTAATAAAGTAAATAAAGCAATAATAAAATCCTACAACTACTCTTCACTTCTTATTCCT
>JBBMEF010024852.1:0-17299 GCA_037832685.1 Sicyos baderoa | reverse complement strand
TTCTAGGATATTCTTTACATGTCTACATAAATCTCAAACTCTAAACACTTCTACATTTTACTAAGAAACTTCTAGATTATGAGTTTCTACTCTAAGTGTGCTAAACTCTATTGGGCTAGTGATGAACTTCAACAGTCTTATCAGTAATATCAACCATAATTATTTTGTAATTTGAGTATGTATATCTCTCTCATCTAAATTTTCATTAGAGACGATGGTAATGACCTCGATTAACGATTATCCACTTTCCAAAACTTTTTAGTGCCAAAAAAGTTTTGTCGGCAGCCCAAATTATTGAGAATACTAATGATCATTCCTTTTGCTCCTTCACTAAGATTAATGATTGACCATGCTTCTCTGATGTTGCTCTCTCTCTCTAAATGTTAGTGAGAGATGCTCCATCCCGGGGCTTCGTAAAGAACTCCTTGGGTAAGCGTTCGAAGGCACCATAGGGTGCGATTTTGGGCTCAACCTATCCTCTCTTGAGGCAAGGGTGTGGGCGTTTTTTGGGCTCCATTGTGAGCGTTACGGGAGCTCTTTCAGAGCTGTTGGGTGAGCTCCATGGAGCTGGCGGTGAGATAATGGGAGGATGTTGGAAGGGTATAACGGTGGTGGTGAGGAAATGTCGTTGGTTCACTAGAGGAGGAGGTTCAAAAGAGCTTTATAGGGAGAACATGCATAGTCAACTTTTTTTGGGAGAAAGAAGGAGGCGGGATAGAGGTAGACGGCCATTCGACAGAGGAAAAGAAGTTCAAAAGAAGAAGAAAAAAGCTCAAAAGTTCGGCATCTCCTACCAAGTGTTGTTAAAAGCTCCAAAGTTGTTAGTGCCAAAGAAAAAAAGAGGTCCTCCTCCGTGGCTGATGATGGGAATTCAAAGCGATGAAGACTCCGATGGAGAAGAAGGTGGAGTCGACGCGCTTCTGTTGCTTGTGGTATTTTTGGCGAAGCTTTTTCTTTCTCATTGGACCGGAGCGACTGCAACAACGAAGGGGTCTGAAAGAGCTCCAGACCCTCGATCGAGAAACACTCGGTCGCCGGCAACAGAGATCTCGAGGAAAGGCAACCCTGATGGGGACAGCGTGGGGTGGCGTGCCATGACGAGACAGTTGGCAGAGAGGGGCACACGGCTCAAGGAAAGGACATATGTCCTGTGGGTTAAGTTGTTTTTTGTGAAAAAAGACGTCTACTGGTTGAATAAGATTAGGTACTGGGTTGTTTATTGTTTCTTAATGTGTAATACTCCTCTTAGGGTAGGTAGTGGTTGTATTTTGTTGGCTCCTTCCACTAAGGATCTTGTGGATAAAGGATCTTGTTTTAAGTGTTGGAATAGGTCGGTTTGGGGCAAGGATTGGTCTCTAGTGGGATTGATCCTTTCCTCTTTAATTTTGGCCGGATCATGTACCTCAGTAGTTCTTATGCTCCAAGGATTATCCCCAAAAATTGTTTGTAAGTCAACTCGTGTTGAGTTGACGATGTTCTTTCGGCCTTTAATGGAATGGTTATATTCCATGTTAGTTAAGGCCAAGTTCTCGACTTGGTTCATTTCTTTTTTCGTTTTCTTTTATTGTGGGTTCTTTGTTTTTTGGCTGGTCACCATCCAAAATGTGGTTAGGGGCCAAGGTCAGTATGTGGGGGTTATTCTCGTTTCTGGTGTTATCCCAAATGGGAGGTTAGTTTGTAATCTGATTTTTTGGTAACGGAAGGATGTTGTTTGTTTTCAAAAAAAAAAAATGATCGACCACGCTTGTGCAGTGGATTCGTAAACTTTTAGCCGTGCAGCAGAACATTTGAAAAAAAAACGAAATTAGATGAATAATGAATGGTTATGATGATTTTTAGTGTTATTTGGTAATTTAATAATATATGCATCAATATTATAATCTTTTTTATTTTGCAAGTCACTATCTGAAGAACAAGTGATTTTTCTCTACTTATTTTTTTTGGCAACAACAATCAGCATCTCATGTATGAAATAAACAAAGCTGGTTGATAAGGTTCATGAAGGCGAATTGAAATTAAGAAACATACTTTCAAAAAGAGATTTTTGTATGTACATTAACTAAAATATTCTAAATAATAAAAATATTTACATACATAACAAAAAAAAATGAAAACGAACCTATTAAAAAGATCAAAAGTCTATTATATAGTCCAAAATTTGCTATAAATAAATTATTTTCAAAAAGTTGTTATAATTATAAATTGAGGTCAAAAGTTGCTATAGAGAGTAAATTCTCTTTAAAGAAATCTAATTAAAATTGTCTAAAATACATTTTATTCAAACTTTCAATCAAAGTTTGGAAATTCAAATTCTCCAATCTCATAGGTTATATAACTAGTAAAATTACATTTAATTCAACTCCTCAAAATTGTAAATAGGGCTGACCTCAAGAAAACAACAATTTCAAGTGCACATTTAATTTTAAAAAACAACAAAAAGATCATTTAATTCAACCCCTCTAAGAGCTGACCTTAATAGTTTGAAATAAATTACATGAAAAATAAAAGATCTCACAAACATTTCTAATTAATTAATTAATTAATTACCTATAAGGAAAGTGACTGGCACTGTTATCCAAAAAGAAAAGGACATGTTTTTTTTTTTAAATTTCTGAGCAAAAAGACTTGATTATACTAATTAAATATGGATAAAGGTCGTTAATTCAGGTATTAGAAAGAATCAAATTCGATCACCGCAGTTATTAGTGGCTGCCACTACAGTTTTGAAAATCATCAAAATTGAAAGTCCATGGCTGAAACACAGCAAAAGTAATGGCGGCTCGTTTCACCCTTTTGCTTCAATTGCTTAATTATATATATTTATGGAGTTTTTTCTGCAAGTGGGTATTTCTTTATTTCAGTCAATCGCCATCTTCGATGCTTCCTATTCAACCTCAATTTTGACCCTTTGATTTTTGATCTTTTTTGTTCATTAATTAATCGGGTGGCTTGTCTTCCTTGGCGTTCTTTCCTCCATTAATGGTTCTTCAGCTTCGTTTTCTTGCATTTTGGGGGTTTTTATTTGGGGGTCACGGTTGCGAAATCGATTTTTGTTTTCATTTTTCAGATGGGTTTGTGTTCTTATGATATGCTTTATGTGTAAAGGGGTTTGAATCTTCTTGTTTCTTTTGTCGGTGGATTTTGGGGAACTTTTGGGGTTTGTGGTTATAGTGGGTTGGTGGATTTTTGGTTTAAATTCATGGGAAAAATTGTTTGTCACAAGAAAGTGTGTTGAAGATTCGTGGGTAAAGCTTAAATTTCTCATCCTTTAAGTTTTTCAATTAGATTGCTGTTTTTCAGCTTTTGGGAAATTGTCCTTTTAGAGATAAATACAGAGAGAAAGAGAGATTTATCTTTGTTGTTGTTTTTTTTTCTATTAATTTCCTGATTGTGTTTTTGGAATGGATCATCCTGGGGAAGCCAGTAACCAGAAATCAGCTTTTGAAGTTGTTGAGGACAAGAATGGTGTGGAACAAGTGCTGCTTAGGAACTTTAGGGGAGCTTCAGCAAGGGTAGAGCCTCCCTTTTCTCCATTTCTACAATATATAGAATTCTACTTTAGTTTAGAAATTTAGTCTGCTTTGTTGACCTTGTTGTTTATTTAGTCTTTAAAATTTAGCAAGTTTGTATTATGTTACTAGACTTTGATTATGTTTCTGTTTAATCATGATCGTTAACATTATGGATGAAACACAGGTACGACATGACTGTTAGTTTAATTGTGACTGAGTTGGCGTGATGTCGTAGATAGTTAAATCGATCCATCGATCGATGGATGTCATGTCGCTATCCTATTGTGTTATTAGATGAGTATATTATACAGATGGCTTTTTATATGATGTTTCTTTGTAGGATTGGGAATCTAAAAGACATACTTTTGCCTTTTTATCAAGGCACAATGTTCCCTTTCCAAACCTTAGGTCATCAATTGTAATGGAGCACATCGAATGAAATTAATTAAATCATAAATTTTGATACTTGTTTGATACTGTTTTTGTTTCTTGTTTTCTAAAATCATGCTCTATTCTATTTTTTGTTCAACATGATTTAAACTCATGACCTTTTGGTCATGACATACTTATGCCTGCTATTGCTCTTATCAGCATCTAAGAACCGTTTTGAAATCATATCTGAATTTCAAAAACTAACTAGATGTAGTTTTTACAAATTTGTTATTTGTTTTTGAAACTCGGCTAATATTCCGAAAGTATCTTTTCAAATCTGAAAAATCACTTATCCAAAAATAATCTGAAAAATCAAGCAAAGGAAAGATAAGTACTAGTAAGTTTCATGAGTTTGTTTTTTTGTTTTTTTAAGTAGAAAGTGAAAAAATGATTGTGGTTTGCATCTTTGTAAGAACTGTCATCTTGATGTTTTCTGTATTTCTGTATGAACAATCCAGGTTAGCTTGCATGGAGGCCAAGTTCTATCATGGAAAACAGAAAAAGGTGAAGAATTATTGTTCACTAGCACTAAGGTAAACTCATCTTATAGCAATTCAACTAGCCAAAGCCCATGCAGAAACAAAGGCCTTTGATATGCTAATCTTTGTAGATCTATTCTCACTTAATAGGCAAATAACAGTTGTGAAGCACATGATATAGCATAAGCTGTATATTCTTTTCCTTTTTAGTTATTATCCACTGTCAATTGTTTTCTCTGCTCTGGTTTGATTTCTTGGCTTGGATGAACTTTTTTGGTTTTCTCCTATTTAATCTGGTCCAATCTCAATTGTCACAAATGTTAATAACAAGCATAAAAAAAAAGAGCTTAGCTTTGCCTTTCTTCTCCACTATAGGCAGTTTTTAAGCCACCAAAAGCTGTGAGAGGAGGAATTCCAATTTGTTTCCCACAGGTGTGTAGTCCTTGTTTATGAACATCATTTTTCCCATCATTTGTTTCCTATAACCTAATTGATTCGCTCCCTAATGTATTTAGTTTATGGGATCTGTTTTTTTGGGCTGTTTGTTTCACTTAAAGAATTGATTTGTTTCGATATTTATCTAGTTTGGAGCTCGCGAAAACCTTGAGCAACACGGATTTTCTCGAAACAAGATTTGGAAAATCGATGATAGTCCTCCTCCCCTTACGAGAGGTGAAATCAAGGACAAATCCTGCATTGATTTGCTGCTTAAACCCTCTGAAGATGATCTGAAAATATGGCCACATAGGTTAGAAATGAAATAATTGCATCTCCTTCATTTTTTAAGGAAAATTAAGGAAGCACACACTGTTGTTACAGATTAATGGAGACAATGTAATTAAAATGATAGCTCAAAAATCTATCAAATGTTTGAGTCCAATTTTGAATGTCATGTGCTTCAAAATCTTCTGATTTAGTTGTACCTAATAACTTTGTTATTTTTTTTACAGTTTTGAATTCAGACTGAAGGTCTCTTTGGCAGCAGATGGGAATCTCACATTAATATCACGAATTCGGAATATCAATTGCAAGCCTTTCAGTTTCTCAATTGCCTTCCACACATATTTCGCCATTTCTGATATCAGGTATGACTTACTCGTAAAAGGAGGAAGATCGAAGAATAGACGATCGTAGTTGTTACTCGCTGTTATTTTTTGCATTTCATTATCAAAGTGCATACTTTCTTTGATGGGTTTTTCAAATCATTTCTCTGTCATCTGCTCATTGACTGTATTGTACTACCAGTGAGGTGAGAGTTGAGGGGCTTGAGGTTCTTGATTATCTTGACAACTTATGCAATAAACAACGGTTCACCGAGCAAGGAGATGCCTTAACATTTGAATCTGAGGTAAAAACTGATTATCAAAATGTAGTAAAGTTTCTTCATTTAATTTTCGAGTTGATACCGGTGTTGTATCACGGTCAAGTAGAGTTAGATTCGGAAGTCTAGACTCTTTATTAACATTTCTTTTGCTTGGCAGATTGATCGGGTTTATCTTAGTTCTTCGGATCATGTTGCCGTGCTTGATCATGAAAAAAAGCGAACCTTTGTCATAAGAAAGGAAGGACTTCCAGATGTTGGTAATATTATCGACCCCTCCGATTTTAAGCATATATATATAACTTAAGGAACTGCAATCTTCATTGTAAGGAATAGAAACTTTAGTCCCTTTCTCCCCGTCTTACGCTCTTCTCGATTCGCCAGCGATCGAGAACCTAATAGTAGATTGCTGCTCTCTGAATTCAGTCAATTCATCTGCATCAGATAATGATTTATTGTTAGTGTAAAGATGAAGGTCAAAGTATTTTCCCTTAACAAGAATCTGAACATACTAGAATGGAATTCGATTCGGTTCCTTATGCTAAGATATCCAAGCAGCTTGTTTAATGACAGGATACTTGTTTTGAATTCTGATGCAGTGGTATGGAATCCATGGGATAAGAAAGCAAAATCCATCGTCGATCTCGGGGACGAAGACTACAAACAGATGCTTTGTGTTGATGGAGCTGCAATTGAGGAACCTATTACCTTGAAGCCAGGCGAGGAGTGGACAGGCCGCTTGGAACTGTCCGTCCTCCCCTCGAGTTAATGACAGGATTCCGGTAAAGAAGAAAGATCGAAGATAATCGGGATTCAAATGAAGCCATTGAAGCTAATGAATGGGGTGTATGGTTAGCAAACTTGGTACTTTGTAGTTTGTTCTAACCAAATTGTTGTTTTTGTGAGTAAATATAACTGAACCATCATACTAGTTTGATTTGTTGTTGATATTAGATTCTCCTTTCTAATGGAAGTGGAGATGTTTTTTTAATCTGCCTCCCTTCAGCTATACCAAATATAAACTTATTTTTTAAACTGACCAAATATAGTTTTGTTACTGTTTCATCTCTTCTGTATAATCTGTTCAACTGTTGCAAAATTTATGCCACTTAGCTGTTTTTCTCTCTCTTTTTTTTAGTAGAACAATAAATAGTGTAAATGAAGTTTTGGTCCTTTGTTTTTATTAAAGAAGTATACTTTTGTAATTTCCATTTTAGTCTTTTTAACATTCAAATTTTCAATTTTGGACCTTCAGGATTTATTGAATTATGCACTTAGTACTCTGTGGTAAAACTGTTCTCTGTATTTGTTAAAATTTTGATATAATCGCATTCATTATCGATATGTTTTTTTACTGAAATTTTAAATGCTAAAAGGGCCAATATTGAGAATTGAACAATTCATTTACCTAAGCTGAACTTCCAAAAATTTATGGATAAAAAAAAATAAAATGATACAAAATGTTTTTGACAAAAATATTAAGTAAATATCTAAATTGGTTATAATTGAAATAAGTGTCTACTTCGTGGAGGAAGGAGTTATAAATATTTTAGTCCCAATATATTATTGGAAATTTGTATTGTATACCAAATTTTCTACTCTACATTAGAATGTAACTTTTTAAAAATATTGTAAATATAGCAACTTTTTTTTGATAGACTCTATCAAACACTATTGATATAGTCTATCAGACACTATTGATGGAGTCTATCAGACGCTGTTGATAGAGTCTATCAGACATTATTGATAGAGTCTATCAGACACTATTGATGGAGTCTATAAATCTGATTTTGCTATATTTGCAAATATTTTCAAAAAGTTGCTATTTATGCAAAAAAAAAAAAAAAAAAAAAAATTTATGCAAATTTCCCTATATTATTTTCAATTAATTATTTACCTTACATTTTAAATTAGTTAAAAAAAATGCAAAAATATCAACCTCCCACAATTTAAGGAGTAGAAACTTCTAAGATATTGCAAAACGGTTTTTCAAAACAAATTGTCTAATATATTTTAGTATGATGATATTTTCAAACAAAGGTTGTTATATTTTTTTTTTTTGAAACTAAGGTTGTTATATTTTAATAACATAATTTTAAATTAAATCCCACTATATCTAATTTTAACAACCAAGAATTATCTTAGCCATTCTAATCATAACCTTTCAATGTGGCATTTTCGCCGAGTCATTGCTAAAGTCTTCGTATCGCCACCAGATTTTTTTTTGTATTTGTGTAAAAGAATGGGATGAAACCTCTCTTCCTCTCTTCGACTAACATATTCAACATACATGTACATACATATACAAAAACAATATTAATGAGGTTAAAGTACAAACAATTGACAATTATTAATTTATGTGTATATAAGATGTATAAGCATTATTATAAGTACACACAACAACACATACATTTATATATTGAGATCACATTACGCACCCACATATATATATATATATAAAAGATAAAATAGAATAGACTAGTATCAAACAAAAAATCTAAATCAACATGGAGTAGTCCAATTGGTCATAGAGGGGTCTTGGATGCATAAGGTGATGAGTTCAAATCCCTGGTGGCCACCTACCTAGGGATTTGTAGGGTCAGGCGGTATGCCCGTGACATTAGTCGAGGTGCATTTGTGTACGCAAGTTGACCCGAACAGTCACATACATCAAAAAAAAAAAAAAAAAAAAAACAATATCAAACAATCTATATATTACATTAAAAAATCATGAAATACATACACTTACATACACATACAATTATGTTACTTTGATACCAAAATATATAAATAAAAACATACAATTACGTATTTACAGACAAGTAATTGAAAAAATATATATATATAATTATAATTATAATTATAATTAGAGTAGTTGTGGTAGATATTTATATTTTGGAAATTAATTGCATATCTATCCAATTTTTAAAATAATTGTAAAGGTATTTTTTTTTTTTTTTTATTCATTTAAACATTTCTGGTGAAATCCAATTATACCATTAGACGAACTAGATTACAAAATTTATTTCTTATTTTTTATATTTTTTAGTTATATCATAATTAGATTTCTTCCTATTTTCACTGATAGGGGCTACTTATTTGTTATATTTAGATAGGATTTAATTTTATGATTTATTACTTTTTTTTTGAAAACTTATATTCAAATAAATTTTTATTAATTCTTCCTCATTTTTATTTTTAAAAATAACTCTAATTTCTAATCATTCATTTTTAATCATTCATTTATAACTACTCAATCATTTTAAACCATTCATTTTTAATCATTCATTTTAAATCAATAAAAATAGCTCATTTTTATCCATTTCTTTTTTAACTACTAAAAATAAGTACTCATTTTAAATCTACATCCAAACAAGATTTTGACTCTAACTCATCTCCACAAAAACAACATCCAAACGAAATTTTAACTACAACTCTCAATTTTTAACTACTAAATATAACTTTTCAATATAACTTCTAAAACTAATCCTACCTAAATATGCCAAACAAACAACCCTAACAGATTTGAAGGCTTCATTCTCTTTTTAAATAAAAAGACAACCAACGTGATTCCCCATTGCCACCATTTTCTTTTTAATCATTCATCGAAAATCAACATCTATATTCTATATTGCCAATAAAGTCGAAACTTCACAAGTCATCACTAAATTTATTCATTATCTCAGGTAAAATTATACGTTTTTGTCATTTTTATATCATCGATAAAATTATACATTTTCTATCATTCATTATTATGAGTAAAGTTTTGGTACGAAATAAATAAGGTAATAATATTTTATCTTAAACATAGTTAATTTATCAAACTTTTATAGGATTGCAATAAACAAAAATTTACAAGGTTAGTCAAATCTATAAAATAATTATAAATATGATTGATAACTCTCATTTAGAGAGTTATTTAGTCCTAGTATAAGGTTTTTTTAATCTAGATCTTGCACTCTAATCTTAATTGAGTAGCTAAAATCACCTTAAGATAGAGAATTATACTTAAAATACATTGCAGGTAGGTTAAGAGGCTAGGATTATAAAGTTATGATAATAAAGAGTTTTTGTGCTTAAAAGTTTAATGTTCAAAGCATTTTCTATAGCATTTTTAGAATCTTTGTGCTCGCTAAGTGTTGTTTATCATTTTAGGATTTTAAGATGTTGGAAGCTTTGAATAAAGCCTGAATTAGAAGAGGAAAGCTTCAGTAAAGAAAATCCAGAACTGAAGCGTTGCAATGTCAAGAGCATCGGTAAAATTCCAGATATCGGATGTCTGCAACATTCGGTCGACCGAGAATAACAGTTTTTATGCAAAAAGCAGAATTCTATATAGATGTCAGACGGAGCAGAAACGACAGGCGCATTTGTCCCCAGGAACATGTCTTTTTTTACCACTTTTTGAGTGGGAAATCAAGGCATTTTGCCCTAGAATCTCAGCCGTTGATTTTGGATGAAGTTGGAGTAAAAAAACATCATTTTGGAGGAGGAAAAGAGACACCATTTTTAGAGCCACCATTTTCCACACTTGTCTTGTCATTCATTTCTTTCTTATTTTGGTTTTCTCCAATTTTCCTCTAAACAACCAGCAATAGTTTTCGTAGTTTTCTTGCTTTTTAGTTACCTTTATTATAATAGAGTAGTGGACTTTCACAAGGAGCTTGAAGGAGCATCATTAGAGACCATTTTGGCACCCTTTGGAGTTTTTCCTATGCTTTATTTCTATTTTCTCTTTATTTTCAGTTGTAATAGCTTTAGTATTGTAAGACATGCTTTCATTGCTGACAATTTCGGTTCTTATTATTGTTTCTAAGTTTTCTGTTGCGTAATGTTTTCTGCATTCTACTCTGTTTCTGTTCATTTCATTATAAGCATGAGCTAAACGCATATAGGTGAAGGTTAAGAGAAGAGTGTGTGTTGCATGTATCTTGGGTAAGCGAAAGATGTTGAGCTAAGATGCGGTAGGTGTTTTATTTTAAGAGCATGTTTCAACTGACCATCGATTCATGTTTGCTTTTCACTTCATCCTTAAACGGAGGGGGATTAGAGATCTACTACTCATGTCAATTTGTTTCATGTCAAGAGCTCTTGCATCTTAAAGATGGAGGCTAGGAATAGTCGTCTGGCTAGTGCACATTTCATTGTTTATAGCTTTGATATAGATGTGGAAGCTCATGTTCATAGAGAATGAATGTATCCCAAAAGGGAGCATTTTATCACGTATTGTGTGAAGTTCGCTTCTCATCATTATTCTCTTATTGAAGTAGTTTTCCTATTTTCTGCGTTTTTATTTTATTTCTTTCATAGCGAACGTTTGTAGACATTGTGACATTTGTTTACTGGGTGTTTCTGTGAAGTTTCGAGCATTACATGTGTTACTGTTTATTTTTCCAGTGTTTACAACATCTGTTTTATTACTGTAGTTATATAGTTTTTAGTCAATTAGTTAGTATAGTCACCTACCAAAATTTCATTTACTTTTGTGTATGTGACTTTTCGAACCTCACTTATTTAGATAAACCTACCCTGTGGAGAATGACTTGTAAACTTATCACTTGACTACGATTGACTGCGTATAGTTGCGTATTAATCTGTTGGATGCTTGAAGATATGTTAAAGTGTGCTATTCGACTAGATTATTGTTTCCGAAATGAAAAATCAATAATATATATAAGGATATTGTTGTAATTGGTTACTTACTGATTTATTAATACAATTAACGAAATTTCATTTTTGCTAATATTTTTACAGCAACTTATATTTGCAAATACTTTCCAAATATGGTCTATTTACGAAAAAAGATCAACTATTTATTAAACAAGTTGCTAAAATAATATGAGAGCCAAATACTAATTTTCAGGTTCAGACGTGTGACCGTAAACTTGAAATGAATTATTACCAATGAAGATAATCAACTGCACCATCGACCTATTCAGTTATATAATAACTTTTTTTTTTTAAAAAAGAAAATGTATAATAACTTTATACTTTATATATATAATTTTTTTTTCATAATTTCAATATATACTAATTTCGAATTTTATTTTCGATAAATAATAATTTTATATTTTTAATTAAAAAATATATACTAACATTAGAAAAGATTTTTTTATGAGTAGCAAAAAATTGAAGGAAAAAAAATCAAAATTTTAGAAAAATTAAATATAGATTTTTTTTTTATTTAATCGCATTAAATTGATAGGCATTAAATTTTTAAATTTCAAATAAATATAATTGATAGATTTCAACCAATTAAAGATTTCATATTTTGTTTAGTAAGAAATATTTTTTTAGTTATAATTAAAATAAAAATGATAGAATCCGCTGTATGCAACAAATTTATATTTATAAACTATCTCAATTAGTATAAAAATAGTATTTATATATAATGGTTTATTTTATTATTATTGAATTGCATTAAAATTTATTTGATTTTTTTTCAAGAAATAAAAAAAAGTTAAAAGTTAAATAAAATGAAAAATATTCATCAAACATGTTTATTTTTTTTTCTACTTTTATTTTAAAAAACAGAAACAATTAGCATACATATTTTTTTTTTTTTTTTTTATAATTCAAATATTATGAAACAAGAAACAAAATAAGAAAACAAAAATTGAAACATAATAAAATAAAAATACAGAATGAGCCCATAATTACCACTTGATTAGTGAAATTCAGTAGGTCGGATCCAACTACAAATGTCGTTGCGTTGTCAAATGGAAATGAGCCATTCAACTACAAATGTACATTATATATTAATTTCACAATTAATTGAGACGTACACCGGATGATAGCGGCAACTCTAATTCATTATCAACACTCATGTGTAGTCCATTCACTTGCTTTAACAATTCACTTTAACATGGTTTCAAAAAAAAAAAAAAAAAACAATTCACAAAATTTACCAAATAGGTTAATTTCATTGTTTGGTTAGCGTAACGAGTCCGATCCCTGAAATCGATATTTGTAATCCCCTCGCTAACTAGTACCTAACAAAAAAACCAATTCACAAAATTAAAAAAAAATAATAATAATTTAATCATCATTTTGGGACTAATTTCTTATTTAAATTTTATTTTTATTTTTATTTTTAAGTAAACCTTATCTTTAATCTTTCGGATAACAAAATAGTAGATACATAAAGTAATACAAATCAAAATGACTATTAAATTAATTTTAAGTTTTTTTAGTAGATTAATTTTTTTTTTTTTTTGAGAAGTTTAGTAGATTAATTTAAATTTTAATATATTGATGAAATAATTATATTAATTTTAACATGAAATACTCAAAGACTAAGAATACACATTATTGAAATATATAATGGGTTAAAAAAGTAGTCAATGTTAAAATATAGACAATATTTAAATAATCTTAGACCTACGGGTTAAAATGGTAATTTCTCCTAAAAAATACAATTTACATCTATAGCACCCATAAATATGTTCCTCGGTACATTATATATTAAGAGGAGAATTTGGGTACATTCCACCATGATATCACTCATTTGGAGCCACACATCTCTCTTTTTCTTTTAATTGAGATGCGATCCACATAAGTGATATCATGGTGGGGTGATATTCGGGATGCACCTAAATTCTCCTCATATTTAAATTGCACAATTTGGATTTCGTGAGAATTTATTTTCTTCAACTACCCATAAATATGACATTTTCTACAAAAAAGAAAAAAGAAAAAAAAAACAAAAAAAACAAATAAATAAAAAAGAATTTTGCATGTATATTAAAAAAATCATAATATTTCTATCCGTAGAACACTGTCAATATTAACTTATTTGCGATAAGAAATCTAAATTAAATTCTATCACCGATAAAATACGATTAGTGATTGAATTCTATTACTTGTTGAGTTTTATCACTGATTAAATTCAATTAGTGAGTGCATGATTTTCTATCTTTATTATATGATAATACATATTCTAGCTAACCGATTGAATTCTGTTATTGGTAGACTTATTCAATCAATGATTAAAGAAATCATGCCATCCAACGAGCCAAACATCTAATTGATTATGAAGATCATTGTAGTCATTACATCACCATTGGATGTGTCTAAAAGGTGACATTCTTGATTTGTTTGTTGAATATATATAGTATTGATCATACATGTATTACATATTCACATATGCTAGAGAGCTACTATAATATTTAAACATGTGCAATGCAGTCATTATTCATAGTTATAGTATTTGCGGGTCAAAGATTATTTATGGGTGGCTGAAGATGGAATGAAAATGCAAGTTATGTATTATTTATTATCTTAATTAACCACATATTATACATAGCTGATCTTGTCATATTTCTAAATTTCATTTAACCACATATTATACATAGCTGATCTTGTCATATTTCTAAATTTCATTTCTATGTATGAGCAGAGCTTTGGTAGCCAATCTTTGGATGTTGCTTTTGCCATTCAAGCAATTCTTGCAACTAATCTTCACCATCAATTCTCACACACATTAAAAAAAGGACATGACTTCATTAAAAAATCACAGGTACATACATAAGTACTTAATATTATTGAAGTTTCTATTTGAGTTTAGAAAGACTCTGAACAAAAATAGGCAAAAGAGTTTTCTCTCTATTTATGAATAATATATTATACATCAGTATGCCTTGTTTATATAGGAAAAATACATAGACATAAATAATATAAATAATACAGAAATTCCCTATGAAAACATTCTAGAATAAGAGATATGTAACAATAATTAATAATATTAATACAATAATTAATAAGATTAATTTAACTAAATATTATATCTTCACATCCCCCCTCAAACGAGAGGGAAGTTCAACGATACCGAGTTTGGACCGGAGAAAGGCGAACTGTGTGTGAGACAGAGATTTAGTGAGACAGTCCGCAGGTTGATCAAGCGACGGGATATATCGAACATCAAGTTGACCCCGGGAAATATGATCCCGAATAAAATGAACATCAATCTCTATATGTTTCGTACGAGCATGAAAGACCGGATTCGAAGCCAAGGACCCTGCACTGATATTATCACACCACAAAACCGGGGTTGCCGCGAGCAGAATGCCTAACTCCACAAGTAACTGACGAAGCCATAGGACTTCAGATGTGGCATGTGCGAGGGCCCGATATTCAGACTCTGTGCTAGAACGAGCAACCGCAGTTTGTTTTTTAGAAGACCACGAAACAAGAGAGTTACCAAAGTAAACACAGTAAGCAGCAACAGATTTCCGATCAACCGGATTGGCCCCCCAATCAGCACCAGAGAAAGCAGAAAGTGTCCAGGAGTCCAAAGGCTGAAGAAGCAGACCAAGATGCCTCGTGCCAGACAAATACCGCAGAACTCTTTTGACAGCCTGCCAGTGACTATCAGTTGGACATTTGAGAAACTGACTCAAATGATTCACAATGTAAGCAATGTCTGGACGAGTATGAGTAAGGTATTGAAGAGCACCAACAGTACTTCGATAAACAAACGGATCTGCAAGAGGTTGACCATCAGAGATAGACAGGGACTTACCCGTGACAGACGGCGAAGGAGTTGGTTTGGTAGTAGACAAGTCATCAATATACTTTGTCTGCGTGAGAAGCATGCCGGACTCCAGGTAAGAAACTTGGATTCCCAAGAAATAACTAAGCGGACCAAGATCTTTGAGAGCAAAATGTTGATGCAGTGAGGACACGAGATGGGTGAGAAAGCCGGAATCATTCCCAGTAAGGATCACATCATCCACATAAACAAGAAGAAACACTGTAATCGATCCACGAGTGTACACAAACAGAGAGGAATCAGACCGACTGTTAACAAAGCCAAAAGAGAGGAGCACAGTCTTCAGAGCATTGTTCCAAGCGCGGGGAGCTTGTTTGAAACCATACAACGCTTTCTTGAGCTTGCAAACATAATCCAGAAACAAGGAATCAGAAAAACCTGGAGGTTGTGCCATGTAAACATCTTCATCAAGGGTTCCGTTCAAAAAGGCATTGTTAAAATCAAGCTGCCTGACAGGCCAGTGTCGAGAGAGAGCGATGGTGAGGACAACACGAATGGTCGAGGGTTTGACCATAGGACTGAACGTATCAAAGTAATCCACACCAGGAGTCTGATTAAAACCCTTAGCAACAAGGTGAGCTTTGTGCCTTTGAATTGATCCATCAGCATCACGTTTGATTCGAAAGACCCATTTGCAACCAACAACGTTCTGAGAAGGCAAACGTAGAACAAGACACCATGTGTCATTCTGAAGAAGAGCTGAAAACTCGCGATCCATTGCATCCTTCCATACAGGGGTTTTCAGTGCATCAGCAACACGAGAGGGTTCTTTGGCAGACCAGTCAGAGACAACAGGATGAACAGCAGAGACCCAGACCCTGGGTTTAAATATTCCTCTCTTAGATCGAGTAACCATCAGATGAGCACTACCAACAGGAACAGATGGAACAGACGCCTCGTCCATAGGAGGAATTTCTATCGGCGAAGGCGAGCTTGGGGCCCGGGCAACGACAGGATCAGGTGGCGGAGAAAGAGGAGACACAGCACCAGCTGGAACAGAAGGACCAGCAGAAACAGGTGGAGACAAGGCATGAGCTGGCGAGGGAACAACAAGGTCATCAGGCGGAGACAGGGCACGAGCCGGAGGTGCAGCAGGAAGTTCAACAGGAGCCGGTGACGGGTCAGCAGCAGGCTGAAACGATGAAGAAACACCAGGAAAAGATCCAAACCACTGAGGAAGCGATGGACCATCAGAAGGAGCAGGAGAATCATGTGCCAAGAGAAAGCCTGTAGCAAAGGGAAAGAAAGTTTCATTAAACAAGACATGGCGAGAAATGATCATTTTTCCAGATGGGGTGAGACACTTATGCCCTTTATGAGCAGGGTTGGGTCCGAGATACACACATCTTTCTGTGTGTTGCTGAAACTTTTGGGAATGATAGGGTCGGAGATACGGATAGCACGCACAACCAAAAACCCGTAGTTCACGATAGTTCAAGCATCTTCCTGTAACCAGTTCAACTGGAGATTTGCCACTGAGAACAGGAGTGGGCATTCCATTGATCAGAAAGGTAGCACTTGAAAAAGCTTCCCACCAAAAAGAAAGAGGCATGGAGGCATGAGCAAGTAATGTTAATCCAGTCTCGACAATATGACGATGTTTCCTCTCAGCACGTCCATTCTGAGCAGACGTGTAAGGGCACGAAAACCGAGAACGAATGCCTTCCTCTGCACACACCGCATGAACCTTACGATACTCCCCACCATTATCTGACTGAAGAGCTTTAATAGAACAACCAAACTGATTTTTCACCATGCGCAAGAAATGATGAAAAGCACTCAATACATCACTCTTGAGTTTGAGAGGATAAATCCACACAAACCGACTGAAATCATCCAAGAAATGGACATAATATCTAAAACCATCCGAGGAATTAACCGGAGCAGGTCCCCACACATCAGTGTGAACCAAGTCAAACATACGAGAAGCATGAGAATCAGATAAAGAAAACGGTTGAGAATGCATCTTCCCAAATTTACACGCCTCACAGAAAACAGAAGAATC
>JBBMEF010024831.1:0-17309 GCA_037832685.1 Sicyos baderoa | reverse complement strand
AAATCCCAAGGGTCCTTTCTCACTGAACCTACACTTCAGACCACCTGAGTAACGGTTCGATTTTCCGGGCCGTTACAGTTTTTCTGTGAACTTTCAACTCTAGAATGGAGTTGTATGTTAAAGGGAAGTTGCTAAGTTATTAGTTAACTTTTAAAGTTTCAATTTTCTTTTGTGTATAATTCATCTTTAATCTATTCCGAGCTTTCTTAAAATTTAAACATTTATTTGACAAAAAATTAAGTAAGAAGTTGTATGTTTTATTTTTTTGAGCACAAATTGGAGGAGTGAGATTACAAATATCGACTCTTTGAAAGTTCAAACCGTGACGCTCGTGTTGAACTGATTTACAACCAAACAATGAAATTATTGCGTCACTCGATAAATAAGAAGTTGTATGTGAGATAAAAAAATTGTACTTAACTTTAAAATATTTTATTGTTAGGATCTCACAAATATCCCACCATTGGAAAGTGGGAGAGTCCAACATCAATATAAAAGAGATATGAGTTACCCCCTATTTACCAATTGGTTTTGAGGTGGAACCTCATGTTCTCCCACATGGTATCAGAGCCCATAAAGCTCAAACGAGTATTCGGTCCAATAAAATGAAATTAAGATCCGATTCAAGATTGGTGAGCCCAGAAGAGACACCATCTTGAGGGGGCATGAGTCCAACATCAATATAAAAGAGATATGAGGTGGTTCCCTATATTCTCTCACATTTATATATATCAAAGATTTATTAGACAAAATAAAGTTTCTTTCTAAAGTTTCAAGATTTTTCAGACAAAATTACAAATTTAAACCGTGTTTGACAACTATTTTTTTTTTTGGTTTTTTATTTTTGTTTTTAACTTTTTAAAAATAAGTTTGTTTAATAACCAAATTTAAATTTTATTTTTAAAATTTCAAAAACATTTTTAAAATATTAAAGAAATTCTAAAAACTAAAAAATTAATTTTTAAATACTAAATTTTGTTTTTTCTGGAAAAAAAATGCTAGAAAAATAATAAATCATACTACAAATAAAGTTTGGATCCGCAAGTTTGAAGTTTATTAGATCAATAATATTATTCTAAAATCATAGATTTTGATTTATAAAAAAACCAAAAACCATTATTGAACGTATTTGTAGTTTCTAGATTTTCAAAAACAAAAAAAAAATAGTTATTAACATGTAATTTTTATTTTTTAAAATAAAAAATTAAAAACCAAAAATAAAAATAAAAAATAAAATAGTCATTGTCTCCCTTAGCAAGTTAAAGAATAAAAATTGATGAATGATATGAAGTTTAAGAGTAAATATGTTTTTATATGTGGCAGATATCATACCTATTGTAACTTGTGAGGCTCCAGAAGCATTAGGACCATATTCTCAGGGTATTATTGCCAACAACTTCATCTTTGTGTCTGGCTCTCTTGGTCTAGATCCCAAGGTAAGTAATTTTTTAAAACTCTAATTTACTATGTTAAAATCATTTATTTTTATAGAGATTAATCTCAAGGATTTACGTTGATTTTTTAGAATTTACCATTACATTCTAGCTCTTGTATTATATTTATAACATAATTCCTAAAATAATTCATTTATAGCCGATTATTTTCTATCACTAACTGATGATTGAAACTCAACTTGAAGTTCTATCACTCATAGAAAATTCAAACAGTGATAGAATGAATTTATCATTAATGGAATTCTATCACTAATAGAACTCAACCAGAGATACAACTCAATTTAGATTTTCTGCTATATATAAAATATTTCCAAAAAAGTGCTAAAAAATTTTTGATTTTTTTTTACATTCATATAAAAGCCCCTTGATTTTTTTTGTGGTCATTCTTATAGTGTATGTTTATGGTTTAATGCAGACAGGAGAACTAATCTCAGATGATGTGGGATTGCAAACTAAGCAGGTACTTTCAATCATTATTATTATTATTATTCCATTAATTAAATTGTGTTGACCAAATTTCAAAGGAAATGAAATATATATTATGCAGGCCCTAAAAAATGTAGGTGCAATATTGAGAGCTGGAGGTGCTGACTATACTAGAGTGGTTAAGACGACTATAATGTATGAAATTCTGTATTTTAGATCTTAAAATATTGAGAAATGTTTTGATAAAAAGTTTGTTTATAAAAACAAACAAAAACAAAATGAGAGAAATTAATCAACTTGTGGAAATTATTAAGTAGCTTTTTTTTTAAGGATTTATAATTTTTTTCTTACAGGTTGGCTGATGTAGCAGATTTTGCTACAGTAAATCAGATTTATGCTCAATGTAAGTTTTTTTCAGCTGAACCTATAAACTTGTGGATCTGTTTTTCTATTTACATTATAGTTTCTACATTTTAATTTATGATGATCCCTTTTCTATGTTGTTTGTTCTTCAGATTTTTCGAAAGATCCTACACCAGCTCGATCGACATTTCAAGTTGGAGCATTACCAAGAAATGCTAAGATCGAAATCGATGCAATAGCTATAATTTAAATTATAGTATGAATTCAACATCTATTTTGAAAGGCAATAAGTTGAAGATAGCTAATCACAGGAACATCCCAAGTTCAATTTGGTTTGTGTATTACTGTGTGGCTTTCTTGTTACAACATTGTAATCACTTCACTTTCTCCCCCATGCTTTTAAATTAAATGAAGTTTAAGTTTAATGAAGCTGGTAAAATATATAGTCTTGGAAATGTGGTGTCCCATCTCATGCCTACCATGGTTACTAATGCAGATTTCCTGGTTAATGATGATGTTAATTTACAACATTACTTATAATTTGTAGAACAAAATACAGGGCATTAGAGAGGTGAATAAAATTGTCTACTCATTTTTAGATGAGGCTCCTCTAAATCTAATCACCCCCAGCTTGGAGTTGCCATGGACAAGACCAAAATTTTCAACAAATAATTTTTTTCCAAAGGGCAGACTTTTCCCTACCATATCTCCAAGTCCACTTGGACAGGCAGTATCCTTCCAATTAACAAGGTTCATACCTTTATTCTCAATGCTACCCTTCCCTAATAAGGGTAAGTCGACCTCCTTTCGAGATATAGTTGTTCCTCCATGAATGCAACTTCGATTCGCCTTTCTCAATGATTGGTTCCTACTTCCTAGAAAGAGTAGGCATTTGGATTGACATTTAATGGGAGCCCCAGATAGGTAGTAGGCCATGATCCCAGATTCCCTCTCTGCATCCATACTTGGTAGCAATGGAGTTAATATCGTGTTCATCGATGTTAATTCCAATAATTTCTGTTTTACTAACATTAATCTTGAGATCTGATAATTGTTCAAACTCTTTTGACAACCTTGAAAAGCTCTTCAATAGCTTTTTGATCAAATATAGAGAAGATCTGCCTGTCTTAAACAAAAGCTGATTGGTGTGAGGGAGAACTTTCTTCAATCTTTGGGAGAGAACTCTAGCTAGGGTCTTGTACATGCAACGTCTAGCTCGGCATTGTAACTCGAAAGCCTGTCCAATAATGTATAAACACCTTCCTGTAACACACCACTGAATGAATTAGCAAGAAACAAACCCATTCAAATCTCTCATGAAAGAAATGAATGAAGATTTTAGTAAATTCTCACCAGAATTCAAAAGGAATACTATTGCAATTTTTTTTTTTTTTTTTTGATATCCGTGACTGTCCGGGCCAGCTTGTGTGCACAAGCGCACCTCGACTAATGTCACAAGGCATACCCCTTGACCCTACAGCATTTGGATGCCAAGGAAACTCATAGGAAATTAATTCCTAGGTAGGTGGCCACCATGGGATTTGAACCCATACCCTTATACACCCCAAGACCCCCTTTGACCAATTGAGTCACCCCATGATGGTTCAGAATATTATTGCAATTAGAAATACTGTGAGGAAAATTACAAAAAAAGTTGTGGATGAAATCGTAAACTACAAACAAGAATTGGAAGAAGAGAGTTAAGCGAACAGAGAAGAGATCATTGAAGAAAAATTTGAACAAGAAATTTGAAATTGCAGTCAACCCTTAAACTTCCAGATTCGAAGAACAAAAGCATATCCAACTCAAAGAAAAAATCAGTGGAAGAAAAAACCCCTTGCTGCGCAGTCAAAGATGAAGAACGACAACCATTGGAGGGATTGCTGAAGGATTGAAAATCGAAGAAAAACACCCAAACAGGCATAACGAAGTCCTGGAGAATTTACCAGATAGTTGCAAAGAACTTTTGATTACTACAGAAGACAAAGAACTTGTAGTTGTAGAATAAGAATACAATGGCCAAATAAATCTTAAAATAAAGCATTAAGTTCAGAAAGGTAACCATGAAGATGGTAACCACGAAGATGGAGAAACTGTTGTTTACAGCAAATAGCTACATGGTTATTTTAAAATCAAATATTATGGAAACCAAGTCAAAAAAGAAGGCACATGTAAACAATAGTGAAGAATGGTCATCGACGATTGACACTCCACGCAAAGAAAGAAGGAACATACCTATCATAGAAGACAAAACTAGCGAATAAGTCGGTGTTGACGTGGAGGAAGAAGACAATGAAACTAGTAAAGAAATTAAAACAGAAGATAAACCAGAAGACTAGAACGAAGGAGAAGGAAAAGAAAATGAAGCCTTAGTCACGGTTTGGTATGAAGAAGAATTCGAAGTCGGAGAAGAAGCGAACAATGAAGATGAAGTGGAAAAACTCAATTCAAAGAACCCCTAACTGCACAACCCAAGAGAACCCGACAAGAACGTCGTCCAGTTTTTGCAAACGAGGTTTCATTATTTTTGGATTTGAAGTCGCAATTTGATTCAAATAATTTTGCCAAAGCATCAAAAAATCTTGTGGAGTGTGATGACCTAATACTGCGACTTGAATTTCTAAACCCACGTGAATACTTCGTGAAGGATAGCACACACATTTTTGACCCGTGATTCATTCGGCGTTCCAAACGAAATTGTAGAACCTTCAGTATATTGCATCGACATTTGTGAAACATTTCAACAGAAGAAGACGTTGTATTCGGTTTCCATGGGAGGATAGAAACAAAAGATGAAGATGATGAAGGTTGAGTGTGCCCCGAAGAAGTGTTTCTTACTCTCAGTGTTTTCGCTTGCCACGAGGAAGAAGACAACAGTTTTTTTTATACAACAATATTAGGGGAAGGGAGATTCGAACATGTAACCTTATGGTTACTAGGTTGTACAATATCGGAGGAAGGAGGAAAAAGTCAACAATTGATTTATGGATTTCGTTGTTTTCGTTATGAGCTTGTGATGTACATTTTTTTGACAGATGTGAACTTTGACCCTACCTCCAAAAGTGATTTGATTCGAATGCGTGCTATTTTTTCTATTATAAAATTCAATGACGAATTTATTTTTAGAGGGGTAGAATGATGTAAGGGATAATTGGGTAAATTTCTATTAGTTAATTAATTACCTTAAAACTCTATAAATAGTAGTCAATCTTTCATGTATTAGAGAACTTTCATCTCATTAATAAAGAATGTTACTTGGTTCTTGGAGAATTATCTCCCAACCAATCCTAGCCTAAACATCAAGGAAATGATTAGAACATCCGTCTCGATCTCAGTCCTCACATTATGTTCATGGTTGATGGCCCACCCTATTGACTCAAACGAGGTTACACTTGCTCCAAGGCCAGCTTTGAAAGAGTAAGAATTTTGAGTAATCAAATTTGCAATCCCTTAGAAAAGTAATAACGGATATGTTCTATAAGTCAAGCCCTTACAAAAGTAGACTGCCACTGCCACCTGACTAATCTTATCGAAAAGTTGTACAATCTCACTACATTTGTTTGATAGAAAATTAAATCGTAAATAGGTGGCTACTCTCGATTGAACTCATTCCCTCCTAGCTCTAAAGCTCTAAGGCCCTTTTGACCACCGACTGATAGCTATCACCGTACTGCCAATAAGAGGATATTCTATTTTCCATTCAAGAAAAGTCAAAAGACCATGAGAGAGAGATGGATAAACGTTTGTTGAACATACTTTTTTTTTGTCTTAATCTCTCGTGTATAATATGGTAAAGAAGACTATGAGATGAAATCAAAGATTCAAAATAGCAACAGGTCGATATCATATATAAAGGTTATGGAAAAAATTACATTTTTTACTTTATAGCCAATTCAATTAAAAAATAAAGCTTTGATCAGTACCTCCAGGCTCCCGTAGGTATAGGCCCATAACAACAGCCAAGTCTTAAGCAGCCACAGGTAATCCTTAGCCAATCTGTCCATATGCCTTCTCCCGCCAAAAGAGGCTGCGCTCCCTAGCAAAGCTAGGGTTGTACCCCGTGCAACGAAAGAATAGTATGCTGCTTATGACTCCTTGTTACAAGCATCATATGGCTGGTTTATTTAACTTGAGGCAATGTGAAAGATAAAGTTGAGACCAAATAAGGTAGCAAGTGGTCAAAGGTTACATCTTTTACTATCAAGAGTCCTTCCGACTTGAACTGCATAAAAACAATGATTTTGTAAAAGAGAGAAAGATCATTATCGAATAGGCAGAGAAGTCAAAGGCATGCCAAACCTCAGATGAACGGTTTATGTCATGCACCCGAAAACCCAACATGCCATTTGATCCGTAAGGTTGATAATATGATAAGATAGATTTAAGAATCCTAACGCTTCCAAAATGAAAACCCGCGATCTCTTGAAACCTTTCTAATCTCAGGTTGTCGGTGAAAATCAATTTTCTGATCAATTTTTTTGGGGAACATTCTGGAGTTCTTGCCTTCCCTTGAAAGATTTGATGGGTTCTCTGATAAACCATTCATATTTCCTTGAATCATTGGC
Organism: Sicyos baderoa; assembly: GCA_037832685.1. Lineage (NCBI taxonomy): Eukaryota > Viridiplantae > Streptophyta > Magnoliopsida > Cucurbitales > Cucurbitaceae > Sicyos > Sicyos baderoa. Next base: position 10,501 of record JBBMEF010024831.1, on the reverse strand, counting down.
TTACCAGCAAGCCAAGCTTGAAGTACCTCATCTATCTTTGGTTCAGGAACTAACTCTTTTTCCTTCATTTCCAAATAGTATTTGTATGCATCTTCTAATTTTCCATTCAAGAAAAGACCATGTATTAAGACAATATAAGAGCTGCGATCAGGGCTAATTCCATTTTCACTCATTTCATGCCATATTTTGGAAACATTATCAAGCTGGCGCCATCGGCAAAACTTTCTGATCAACATTATGTAGGTTTCAGTGGTTGGATTGCACCCCATTGTTCTCATCTTCTCTAATAGCTCAAATATTTCATTCTCTGTTCTTAAGAATCTCAAGAAGGCGTGATAAGTCTGAATTGTTGGGTACAAGCCCCGTTGTAAGAGCTCAGAAAAAACAGATCTAGCTTCATCAAATTTCCGGGCCTTGCATAGAGGCTTGATAATTGAGTTATAAGTAACAACATCAGCAATAATACCCTTCTCTTCCATCGTTTTTATGAGATTGATAGCTTCTTTCAGAAGCCCACCTTTGGCAAGAGCATGACTGACTGCATTGTAGACTTTCCTATCGGGGTCAATTTTACTTAGCTTCATCTCGTCAAAAAATCTGAGCACCTTATAAAGGTTGCGAACTTTTGAGTAACAAGTAATTATACTTGCATACGAAACAACATCATGACTGATACGTCTTTGCATCATCTCCTTCCAAATTCTCTCAGCCTCACGAAGACTACCAATTATATTACACCATCCATTGAGGATAATATTGAAGCTCTTTGTGGTAAATGGGAACACATCTTTGTTGCAAAAAAGTAAATATTCAGCATCTTTCACATTTTTGTAACGGCAGAGGGCAGAGAGAAGGTTTTGAAATTCCTCAAGTCCAATGTTAAATCCAAATCTTTTATGAGCATGGAAGGTATTTATAGCTTTACCAACATCATGAACAGCACAGTATTTCCTAATCATGATAAGAAGAGTTTGAGGTGTCACTAGAGAGCAACTCTCTGCCCCTCCTTTCATCTCATCGATCAAGGCCCATGCTGTGTCAAACTTTCTCATTTTCCCCAGAATTGATATCATTGAATGATATTCACGCACTGAGTGTGCATAGCCAGGCTGCCTACCAGCCCAAACAAAAAAAGTGAATGCTGCTTCCCAATCATTACGAACTCGAGAAAGTACTGCCACTACCAACTCTCCCGAGGCCTTAATACAACAATGCTCAAGCTTATTCTTCACTTCAACTCTATTTACATCCCTAAACCCACGTAATATATCCATAATGGCATCCACATCTCGTATCACGCCATCGTCATTGATGTCCAATTGCTTAAGGTGCATGTCCTCCTCGTCATATTCTTCTTGGGAATCACTTTCATCACCCCTAACATGATCATCATTGGTAACATATTGACTTGATTCTTCGAGAGGTGTGTTCAAAATATCGTGGTTTGAGTTTGGAGTAACAAAAGAACAGGAACAAAAGGCAGAAGATAAAAATGTCTGAGCATTAGAGTTCATTGCAGTTGCAGAGTTGACAGTATGAATGCGAGTAGGCCATGAATTAGAACCTGAGGCCACCATAGCACTGGAAAGAGCTTTGAGCTCAACATGTTGGTTAGACTTCACATAAGACCAACTGATATACGTACGTCTCAAAAGCGACAATACGCACACCTTTGATCTCATTCTTCCATCCAACATAGCTAGCTAGAAGCAACCTGCAAAAATCAAGTCATACTTGCAGTTTGCACATCGAACGGGTAATATGTTGAAACCTTATTCACTGAAATAATTTTGTAGAACAATAGTTACAAACCCCAACCACGAAAATCAACCTCAGAACAAAAACTACAGTATAAGCCAATGTCAGACCAACAATTTTTTATTTTTAACATTTTCAACCAATAATCTATAAGCAAAAGCAAGAAAGCTCACAGCAACTGTTTAAAATAACTCCACAAACTAGAAAAATTAAAAACTTTAAAGACGTTTTCATACTTAAAATGTAAAAAAAGCACAACTTTGGCAACGTAATGAGAGAATTCATAGCAATTTCAGGATTCATACCCGTTTGAAGGAAAATAGCATAAACATACGCACAAGTGATAACCTTAAAACACATTGAAAACAACAAACCAAGAACAAAAATTAATAATCTTAAACACACATTTTTAAAAATTTCCCTGGTGTTAAAATTAATAATTAGAACTTACCCTTTAATTTCAAAACCCATTCGCCCCAAGGGAATCACCGAAACCCATTTCCCCGAAGCAAATGCAGGACGAATAACCTCGACGTTAGTGGTTTGTTTTTTGAGTAAGATGAACCAGCCGCTGAAACAGAGCAATCTCAATCTGCTATTTTAACACCAGGAAAGCTAGGGTTTTCCTCTGTTTTGTTTTTCCCAATTACTTCTCCTTTTTTTCCATTAAAACACAAACTCAAATAAGGGGGTTTGGTCCACGGATTAAAGAAACTCAAAAATTAAAGAAACTCAAAATTCGTGTTATTTTACTCCGGATTTGAACAGTATTTACTGTTCAAATCCTAGTAAATCACTTCATTTTTTATATACTCTCTCTCATCAACGATTTCTTTATTCTTGTCGCTTTCATCTTTCCCTTTTTATCCTTATTTTTTCTCCAGATTGAAGCCTGTAGTGAGTCATTAGCTTTCATTAATACTATTATACATTAAATTCTGAGTGTTTAATGTGGTTGATGAAGATGTTGGGATTTTTTTTTTTTTCAAATTAATCAAGATGTTGGAATGTTCGATGATTCATAGAAGAAGAAGACCAAGAAATCTACCTTCTGCGATTGAAATTGATCAGCCCCAAGCATACCAAATTTTCTCCCCTACAAAACACACAAATCTCCTAACTCGGACCGATTCGACTCACCCGAACCCGATTCGTTACTCTTTCGTTGTCTCTCTTTCATGCAGTTCCTCTGCGAAGTTGAGAAGCCTTTCGATTTCGCTAATCGGTCTTCATTTATAGGGTTGGTTTATGATTGAATATTGAATTTGGAGGGGGAATTATCGCATGTTGGCTGTCAAGACTTTTGGACAAAGAAATTAGGGTTTCAATTTTTTCTAATTCTTCGTTTTCTGATTTTTGAGAATGATTATAATCTTATAATCATATACTATTTGAATATATATATATATATTTAAAAATTTATTAAATATTTTTTGAATTAGTAGTTATGGTTCTGTTTTTACATTAGTTACTATTATTTTTAGAATTACATAACATCATTTTGAATTTTTTTTTTATTCACATCATCTTGACACTTTTTAGAATGTCATTTTATATATATAGTATTCCCATTTTATATATTGTCAAAGAAACAATTAAAATAATATTCAAAGCAAACTCATATTAACAAAATTAAGTTTATTGAGTTAATATTCATATTAAATACAACTTAATATCTGCACCAAACAACAATCAGATGAATTTAATCTAGTTTAAGTTAATATGCCCACCAAACACGAACTAATTTAATCATCAGCTTAACTAAATACCCAGCTTAACTTAATACCGACTAACTTAATCTTAATCCATGCACCAAACATACCCTAAAGATTCCAACATTTTAATCATTTTTTTTCTTTCTACAATATCATTTTCTTTCTTTATAATTCCCAAATTACTTTTCGAATTTGCAACAACTTTTGTATGCAGTTTGCAATTATAGCAACTTTTTAAAAATAATTGGCTTATAATAATTTCTGCCTATTTTAAAAAAAAAATCTTTTTTTTACACTTTTTGATGGACGATTTTAATAGAATCTATCATTCTCTATGGTGGGAAGTCTACCAGTTTTACTATTGATAAAAGTCTATCAATTTACTATTGATTAAATCAAATATTTCAATTACTTTTCAAAATGCTTATTTATCACACTAATTGATTATATTAGCCTCTATTAATAGAATTAGAAATTTATCAATTTATTATTGAGTGAATCAACTTCTCATTCAAAAGGTTTTAATTACTTTTCAAAATGCTTATTTATTAATAATTGATTCAATCAGTCTTATTGATAGAAGCTATCAATCTCTACCCATGAAAGTCTATCAATTTACTATGGATGGAGAAAGGGGAAAGAAGCTCAATCTGAGCATATGGTTTAAAAGCAGGCCATGTCATGGGTCTTTTGGTCTTTTTAATAGGCTCGTTTTCTTTTTTTTTTTTTTTTGCATGCAAATATTCTTATTATTATGCTATCCATGCAATATTTTAGCTCTTTTGTAATATACATGCAAAAGCCCCAATTACTTTGTTTTTTCAAAACACATCCCAAATCGAAGTTTAAAATATCATCATTATAAAAAATAATAATTAATAATAGATATATACTTTGAATTCAATTTTTTTTTTTTTAATCAATTCAATTCTTTTTTGAATCCACATCTAAGCTCAAAAAAATATTTTAGTGCCTACCGTAGGTTAGGCCATTCTAATTTTTTCTTATCTTCATGTGTTTCCAAATTTATTTAAGGGAATAAATTATTTCTCATTTGATTGTGAAATGCATTTTAGCGAAGAATCATCGTTCCACATGTTTACCAAAACCTTAGAAAGCTTCCAAACCTTTTCATCTATACACAATGATGTTTGGGTGGCTTCTAAATTTAGGACTCATAGTGAAAAATGATGGTTTGTTACATTTATTGACGACCATACTCGTATTTCTTAGGTTTATTTAATGGAAAAAAAATATATATGTGAGGTGAAAAATATTTTTCAAATATTTTACACTATGATTGAAACTCAATTTCAAACAAAAATTTGTATTTTAAACTCTGAAAATAGATCCGAGTATTTTAATAAAATTTTTGGTAATTTTATAAAAGAAAAAGGTGTTATTCATCCGTTTACGTCGAGATACTCCTTAGCAGAATGAGGCTGAAAGAAAAAATAGGCATTTACTTGAAGTTGTTTATGTAATAATGTTTTCCATGAATGTTCCAAAATATTTATGGGGTGAAGCAATTCTTACAGCTACTTACCTCATAATAAGATGCCTAGTAAGATTTTGAATTTTAAAACTCTCATTGATTGTTTTAAAACTATTTTTCCAACGTCTCGCATATACTCTGATTTACCTCTCAAAGTTTTTTGGTGTACCACTTATGTTCACATCCCAAATCATTTTCGCTCAAAACTCGACCGTAGTGTTGTTAAATGTATTTTCTTGAGTTACTCTTCTACTAAAAATGTTATAAATGTTTTAATCCTCAGACCAAAAAAATATTTGTCACCATGGATGTGTCTTTTCTTGAAAATTAGCCTTACTTTACCCATATCTCTCTTCAGGGGGAGCAACATGTATTGGAAGAGAACTGTTGAGATACCCTTACTCCACTCCCTAGTCTTTTATGTCCTGTTGTTACTAATCCTTCTATGCCAAGTGTAGAAACTTCTCAATCAGGGGGAGAAATACTACATAATGACCTATGGATCAAGATCCTGAGATACAGTTTTATACCCGAAGAAAATTCAATTAGAGGAACCAAGACCAAATAGTTGATCCTGCACAATTACAATCTTTGAACTCTAGCGGATGAAACTGCAAAACTTGGTGATCTTTCTTTCATTCCTATTTTGTCAATTGAACATCCTTCTACTTCTTCAACTATTTAAATATCCTGTCTGTTGAATCTGATTTTGATGTTCCCATAACCATTAAGAAAAGTACTAGAAGTTGTGCGAAATATCCTATCGAATTAAATGTCATATCAAAACTTGTCAAATAATCATAGAACATTCACATCTAGGATTAATGATTTATTTGTTCCAAGAAATATACATGAAACATTAGAAGATAAAAATTGGAAAGTAGCAGTTATAGATGAGATGGATGCTCTAAAAGAAAATGGGACATGGGAAATTGTGGATTTGCCAAGAGATAAGAAGTCAGTGGATTGTAAACAATTAAATGTAATACAAATGGAAGTGTTGAGAGATACAAGGCTAGACGGGTAGCTAAAGGTTTTACTCAAACATATGGAATTGACTATCAAGAAACGTTTGCTCCTGTTGCTAAAATTAACTCTATTAAAGTTCTTTTGTCACTTGCAACTAATTTAGATTGACTACTTTTTCAACTTAGCATGAAAATTACTTTCTTGAATGACGATCTTCAAGAGGAAGTTTATATGAACTTGACACCATGTTTTGAAAACTTGGATATAATAGAACTTGCAAATTAAAGAAGTCTCTTTACGGTCTAAAACAGTCTCCTAGAGCATGGCTTGAACGGTTTGGAAAAGTTATATCTAGTTATGGATTTCTTCAAAGTCAAGTAGATTATACTATGTTCTATAAATATTGTGAGGATAAAAAAAGTCTCAATTCTGATTGTCTATGTATATGATATTATATTCACAAGTGATGGTGACATTGGTCTAGCTCATTTCAAGAAAAATATTGGAAAAGAATTCCAAATCAAATATTTGGGACCGTTGAAGTGTTTTTTGGGAATGAAGTTTGCAAGATCAAAGAATGGTATTTCCGTAAATCAAAGAAAATATGTTCTTGATTTACTTGGAGAGACTGGATTGGTTGGTTTTAAGGTCGCTGAAACTCTTAGTGAACCCAATATGAAATTATAAGTAGCAAATTCAAAAGAAATAAAAGATAGAGAACGATACAAAAAACTTGTAGGAAAGTTAATCTATCTATCTCATACACATCCAAATATTGCATATGTCGTGAGTATGGTAAGTCAGTTTGTGAATGCACTTGAACCAAGTCATTTTGAAGCTGCCTATAAAATTTTGAGGTATTTAAAAGGAACTCGTGAAAAGAGTATTCTACTAAAAAAACAAAATCATTTTCGAATAAAAATCTATACTAATGCAGATTGGGTAGGAAGTACTACGGATAAAAGATCCACATCTGGTTATTGTTCCTTTGTTAGAGGGAATTTGGCCACTTGGAGAAGTAAAAAACAAGATGTAGTAGCTAGGAGTAGTGTTGAAGCTTAGTTTAAAGCTTTAACTCATGAAATTTGTGAAAGAATATGGATAAAAAGGATACTTGAAGAACTGAAGGTTCCTCTGGAGACACCTATACGTGTTTACTGTGAAAACAAAGTTGCAATCTGCTCATAATCCAATTTTACATGATAGAACAAAGCATATCGAAGTTGATAAACACTTTATTAGAAAGAAAATTGATGCATGTATATTACGTATTCCTTATCTCCCTATGTAAGAGCAACTGCTCATGAGTCTTGGGTTGAATATACAACTTATAACCTTGAATGATCGATCGTGCTTTGCTCCTTCACCTACAACAAATATGAAGATCGACCTGTGTCGTTGATTATTTGTCAATCTATTATCATATCTTTTTTAGGCGGGCTGGAAGGTGCAATTGGGCCGAACTAATTTTTTGGAGCCCACAAAAAGCCCAAATGGTACCTAATTCACCCCTTAAAATCCGACTTCTTCAATCTTTTCGTCTTAGGGTTTTCGCTGTCAATCCCAGCAGAGCTCTAATCTCCCGGCGATGGCGAAGAACAGGAATAAGAAGAAGCAAAGTGGGGCCGCCGTTTCAATGGACATATCCGAAAACACCCTTCACCAGCTCCCTCAAGGTACATTCAATGAGATTTGTATCCTCCAAACTCCTTGTTCCTTCGTTCTCTATGTATCACAACTTCTTTTCCCTTTCAATCTACAGCGATGGACGTATCGGAGTCTGCAGTTCAGAAAAAAGCTTCCGGCTCTCTCAATCTGTAAGCTTCTACCTGCGAATTGTGCTTCAATTTATATTTCATGGTTTTAATTAGGGTTTTAGTACAGGGAATTGTTAGATTTGGATTTCGTTATTTGATTCGAGCAAGCCCTTATCCCAGATTCCCCATTGTTCATTCTGGGATGGGGCTGAAAAAATTAGGCTGAAATTATGCTGAATTTGAGTCAATTATTGAGCATTGTGTGTAGTTATGATCTTACCACAAAAAGTGGTGAATAAGAAAACTTTAGGTATTCTATTTACCATGTTACTCTTCATTTTATTCGTATATTTAGTCATTCAAGTATTACTTTGAATGCTAGCTAGATGTCTAAACAATAGTGATAAAAAAAGTGTGTGAAGTATTTATTCAAAGGGGAAAGTGACTATTAACCTTAAGTGGTTGTCTATCTTGATAACCTAACCTCAAATATTCAAATTGTACCAATTAGAAGAGCATCTTGTGATAAGAATTGATTTCTATTTGTATGCCTGTATTAGTTAAATGTAAAATGATAATACAGATTTATTGTTTACATTGTATTGAAGAGGACAATGGGTTTCAAGTGAGAATGAACGCATATGCATTTGAAGGGGTTTGATGTTTAGCTTTTAATGCCCTTGAAGATAAAGATTATGATTGGAGCTGATAGGAACAGATCTTGGTATTTATTAAAGTGGGATGTGCAGAGAACTCCCCAATTATCTCACTCTAAGTTATAACCCTTAACAAAATAATATTTCCTATCAATATAAAATTGAAGCTAGTGCTTATATACTCTAGTTAACCAACGAATCTACCAATTCAGGCGGTATTTCTCGTGACATTAGTTGAGGTGCGCGAAAGCTGGTCTGGGCAGTCACGAATACAAAAAAAAAGTGTATTGGGTTTCCTTGACATCTAAATGTTGTAGGGTTAGGCGGTATGTCTCGTGACATTAGTTGAGGTGTGTGAAAATTGGTCTGAATAGTCACGAATACAAAAAAAAACTCTCTTGGGTTTCCATGATATCCAAATGTTGTAGGATCAGGCGGTATGTCTAGTGACATTAGTTGAGGTGGGCGAGAAATCGTCCGGGCAGTCATGAATATATAAAAAAAAAAGTTTCTTGGGTTTGATTGTCTCAGGCATTTTCTCATCTCTGTTCTAATTGCTAGTGGTTTGTATTGTTTAAGTTCTTTTCAGTTTAAATGTATTGCAATTTAAATGTCTTTTCCTGTTTTTGCCCACAGAAAGTTGAAGAAGGGAAGACCAATGAAGCGATCGCAGAATGTTCGGAAAACGAAAGCCATGGCGAAAGCCATATGCAAGAGTGAGCAGTCAGACCAGAAAGTATTGAAAAATCAGGGCAAAACTTCCAGAATTCAGTCTGCAAAAACATTATATGAATGATACAGCTTTTAGGCCCGTCATTTATGTAGAAATATGCCCATATATTGTAAAATTAATTTAAGTTTGCTCCCTTCATAGGTTTTTATGTTACTTAGTGTACTCATTAACGGCTTGTTTGGTCTTCAAAAAGAATTTTGGATCACTTATATCATGTTATATGTGGTTAAATTAGAAATTCTTTCTAATTTAAAAAGCTTTTATAGTTATTTTTGTTAGAGATTTACTTTTTTAAAAAAAAAAAAAGCTTTTATAGTTATTTATGTTATATGTGGTTAACTTATTTTGGATAACATTATGAATCAAAACAAAAACCCAAATTCATCGCCGTAAATTGTCTTTGCCTTTGTCATCGATGTATCTAACGTCGAGAATTACTTCTTATTTTTTTAATGATACACGGTTATATTAGAATGGTATATTTTAATCAAACTTTATCTATAATTCTATACAAACAATTACTAACTTTTTTTTTTAATTAGTAAGTATTCCTCTAATGTTCTAATATTACTAATATTTTCTTTTGGTTTTCTTAGATTGATATATTATTTTTAGTTAAAACATGAGAGTTTGAATATTTGACATTTTAGTTAAGAATACATGACCTGCAAAAAAAAACTTTTCTTTAAGAAACTTCAAGAATTTAAAATCATAAAATCTTATATATAAGAAACATTGATGAAGCTACTTTGTGGATATAAAGTCATGTCCTCTTGACATTAGAGAATGCTACAGCTATTTTGTAGAAATAGACTTTTATTAATAAAGAAAAGGGATCGGAGAAATCAAACCTCATAATTGCGGATCAATTAGGGGGTTCATATTGAAACTTAGTTTCAAAATGGGCCCAGAACCAAAGTATTTACCAATTTAGGCCTCGGCGTCTTTCCCAAAGACGCCACCTCGAGGATTTTTGTGATTGCGTCTTTGGGAAAGACGCAATCAATATTCGAAGACTGCTATTTCGTCTTATTTGGTGGCGTCTTTGGGAAAGACGCCACCCAACTCCGTTAAAAAAATATATATATTATATTATTAAAAATAAAAATTAATATTATATTATAATATTAAAAAATAATTAATATTATATTATTAAAAATAGAAAATAATTAATATTATATTAATAATTAATAAATATTAAGTTCAATATTATATTTTTAAAAATAAATAAATTAATATCAATTTATTCATTTTAATAATTTTATTAAGATGCATAAAGAATAAACCCTAAAAACCCTATTTTTCTAAACCCTATTTATCTAAACTCTATTTATCTAAACCCTATAATTTTATACCTTATGATTTTATATTAAGTTGAATATACTTATTTATCTAAAACCTTAAAAACTAAATCCTAA